>MDKI01092252.1:0-40116 GCA_005239505.1 Nicotiana paniculata | reverse complement strand
AGTACATAAAATGCGAGGTAAATAATGCTTAAAATCACGAATTCTAGCCACACATCACCAGTCTTACCACAGTGGGTGCAAATTTTATTTTCAGGGAGAGTGAGATGCTTGCTTTTGGGATCCCACTTAGGCAATTGACTCCCAAAACCAAGCCGTCTCCAGTTGCTACTATGATTCTCTTGAATCCATGTCAAGGCATCAGAGGATTTATTTCATTTACAAGTTCTATCTAGTTCATGTTTGACTTTGCCAAGCTCTTTTTTAAGTGATCTTATATGTTCATCCTTGGCATACATTTTATCTTTTAGTTTTACCAAGTTTTCCTCTAGCATGACATGAGAGTGATCAACAACCTTTTTACTGGATCCTAATCTCAGTTTTAAGTTCTCAGATTTAAGTTCTAGAATCTCAGCCTCATGTGGATGAACCTGGTTCAACAAGACAGTGTTTTTCTTTTCAGATTCATTGACTATGATTTCCAGGTTCATGCACTTTGCTTTTAGCATTGCACATTCTTTAGATAGTTGATCCTTCTCTTTGGTTGTTTCCTCAGAATCATCTATGAAATCAAGTAGCAACTCAGAGAGTTTTTCCTTAGATAGGAACTTTATTTTGTTTTTAAGATGGGAGACACTTACCTCTAGTTCTTCATGTGATTCCTCATCAGATTCTCCAATTTCCATGAGCGTCTGATCTTCAGTCTCCCCATCTTCTGATTCCTCATATGAACTTTCCCCCCAAGCAGCAACCATAGCCTTTGTTGAGGTTTTCTTGGGTTGGACCAGTTCCTTCTTCCTGTTCCTTCTTTCATATCTCTCCTTTTTCCATTATACTTCCCATTGAGGACAGTTTTTGATGAGATGGTCAATCTTACCACATTTGTAGCATCCCTCATTGTTTGGCCTTTATGGAGATTTTGCTTTGTTGTAGTTTCCTCCTCTAGAGATGCCCTTCTTCCTCATGAGAAAGTTTCTGAATTCTTTGGTAATCATGGCCATCTCATCTTCCTCCATATATGCTCCCTTAGTGATTCTTAGTGCTAGACTCCTCTCCTTCTTACGACCATTCATCTTCATTGTTTGCCTTCTGAGTTCATATGCAGTGAGGTTTCGAATCAGCTCATCCAATATCAGGGTTGCCATATTGTTGGATTCCTGGATAGCAGTGATTTTGCTTTCCCTGGAAATAGGCAAGACCCTTGTCAGGATCTTCTCAACCTTATCCTCTTCAAGAATGACTCTTCCAAGAGACTTCAGTTCATTAGTCAAGGTTGTGAACCTTGTGTACATCTCTTGGATAGTCTCTCCTTCTTTCATAGTGAAGTTTTCATACTGAGAGTATAGTAGAGTACCTCTTGACCTTTTTACCTGAGGTGTTCCTTCATGGGGTACTTGCAAGGTATCCCAGATCTCTTTGGCAGTGGTGTAACTTTGGATTCTGTTGTACTCGTCTGAACCTAGTCCACACACTAGCCACTTTTTGGCCTTTGCATTCTTCTCCCATTTCTTCAGATCCTCAGCAGTGCAGTCAGCTATAGTCTTTGGTACTTCTAGACCTTCAGCAATCTTCTTCATGGTGGCTAGAGGACCATCAGTGACTATGTCCCAGAGTTCATAGTCTTCTCCAACCAGGTGTTCCTTCATCCTATTCTTCCACCAAGAGTAATAATGGCCATTGAAGAGTGGTGGCCTTGCAGCTGGTTGACCCTCCCAGTTTCCAGGTGGTGCACTCATCTTGATCTTCTCGAAGGTGTTAGCATTTCAAGGATAACTTGCTCTGATACCAATTGATGTTTTAGACGTCAATACTATACAAGAAGATAGGTTAATTTGTGTGGTATCCAATTTTTCGAGTGCTGTCTCGCTAGAAGAACCTGGTGCTTCTTGGTGTTCCAATTTCTACTGTTGTGGAATAATAAAAGCATTAAAGTAAAAACACAGAGATTTTTACGTGGAAAACACCTAGCTCAAAAGGTGAAAAAACCACGACCTACTCCTCAGTAAGATTTGCTCAAACTCTTCACTAAAACTCTGAGCCAAACGGACTTACAAAATAAACTCTTTTGTAATCCTAGGACTAACTCTAATCCCTTCGTAGTAACTAGCCTCTAGCTAATTTCTACAAGCTTCAAGTTAACTCTAACTTGAACAATGTGTACCTATTACAATTGCTTCTATGAAAGCTGAAAAGATACAATGTTAAATCGCCTACTACAACCAACAAGGCTCAATGACAAACAGATGGAACTGGTTCTTCTAGCTGGTCTGTAGCATTTGTATCGCACATCAATTCTGCTTACAAAATCTCTGGGAATTTTACTTTCAGATCTTGATTCACTTCTGCACTTGTGCGTTGGTAATTCAAGCAAGAATACTTCAATTATTTATAGAGTCAGTTGTTAAGTTTGTCGTTCAGTTCTGGTACAACTCTTCTTGGGAGAAAGAGTTCGTATTAAACTTAACTTCCTTCCTTCGTTACTGTCCTTGCTGAATTCAATTTGTAACCTTTTCGCATTAGGAGACACTCTCTTTGTTCATTGATACTTCACAATCACATTCATCTCCTATGCATAAAAGGTTCATGTGCCAAACCGTCAGGTCAAGTACGTGTGCTCTTATGGACCTGGTTCAACGGTTAGACATTTGTCAATTTTCAAAACTATGCAGTGACTTGGGTCAACAACAAGATCAGCGGAAATAAAAGTGCGGAAGAAATAAAATCTAACAACCTTTTCAAATACTATCACAAAACCCATAATAACAACTCCCAGAACTTGGTGTCACACTTTCACGGACTATTCACAAATACTACAAATAAGGGGTTTGAACAAAAGTAAATACATCTGTTTCTGGAATGTCTAGAACATAATACAAATGAATAGAAGGGAACGCCAAGGCCTGCGGACGCCTGAAGGACTACCTCAGGGTCTCCGACTGGACTGAAGGCAGCCTCCTAGCTCTAATGTCCAAAAGGTCCTATACCGGGATCTGCACAACAAAAGATGTGCAGGTGTAGCATCAGTACAACCGACCCCATGTATTGAGTAAGTATCGAGCCTAACCTCGACGAAGTAGTGACGAGGCTAGGACATGACAATCAAGAAAACCTGTGCAATTTAATAATATCCGGAAGAAATAATAACAACAAGAATAACCAGTATGTACAAGGGTAAAGGGGAACCATGCTGGGGGAAAGCAATATCAGATAACATGAATAACAAAATAAGACAACAATTCAATTATCTAAGTAACAGCAGGAAACAATCACAGAGAAAATAGTGCACGACATCACCATTCGTGCTTTTAGTCTCATCCTCACCAAATAATAAATAAAAGCAAGTGCACGACATCAACCTTCGTGATTTTACTCTCATCCTCACCACAAAATAAATAGAAACGACACAGCATCACCCTTCTTGCTTTTAGTATCATAACATGGTGCGGCATCACCTTCTTGCTTTTACACTCTCATCCTCACAATAATCAATAAATGACATCACCCTTCGTGCTTTACACTCTTCCTCACAATAATAAATACACAGCATCACCCTTCGTGCTTTACACTCTTCCTCACCCAAACAATATCAATAACAGAAGTTTGGCAAGGAAAAATCAACAATGTGAATCATAAATCATAACATCCCGGCAAGGGAACAAAAGTAAAAATATCATTATCCTGGCAAGGGACACAACTATAACCAATCTCGCTCAAGTACATATATTTACATAACATTCCTTAATCGAACAAATACTCATCAATATCCATTACCAAGAATTTCCACCGAATGAACAATCACTACAGTGAAATTCAAGCTATAACAAAGTAAATATCAATGAAAATCACAAAATTCATAATTTCTTACTCACGGGCATGCTTGGCACCAACGTATAGGTAGTGTCACATCACCTATACGTGGAACATGATATAGACACATAGCAAATAAGACTCAACACCTATTCCCTCAAGCTAAAGTTAGGCCAAACACTTACCTCGACTTCCACGACCAAAATCAAGCCTCAATCACCGTTTTTCCTTTTGAACTCAACTCCAAATCGATTGTATCTAGACATAATTGACTCAATAACATCAATAAATGCTAAATAATTCAATTCCAATACATAATTATATATTTCCTATCATTCTTCCCAAAAAGTCAAAAATCGATCCCCGGTCCGCTTGGTCAAAACATGAGGTTCAGACCAAAACCCGATCACTCATTCACCCACGAGCCCGAATATGTATTTAGTTTTGAAATCAGACCCCAAAACGAGGTCTAAATTCCAATTATACAAAAAGCCCTAACTCTACCCAAATCCCTAATTTTCTACCCTTAACAACATGATTTAGGCCTAGAAATGTAATGGGTGTTAATGGAATTTGAAAAAAATGAGTCTAAGATTACATACCTATGATGTTGTAGTGATATTTTCTTTCAAAAATCGCCCAAATTGGAGTTTAGAAGAAGTTATGAGTTTTTGGTTTAATCCCGTATGGGTTCTGTTTTAAAATCACTGGGCAGTATTTAGTCCTATGCGTTCGCGACAGAACCTAAGCAATCGCATAGTTACCCTTCCCCCACCCTACGCGATCGTAACCTCAATGGTGCGTTCGCATCCCCGTGTGTGCGTTCGGGTAGAGCAAAGATCCTGTGCTCCGCGTTCGCACCAGGTGTAGTGCGTTCGCGCAGTACTAGCCAACCCCCCTCCCCGCGTATGCATTGCGTTCGCATGGAATCCCATGCGTTCGCATAGGGCAAATCCTTGGACATCAGCAACAGCAGTTAAACACCAGATGTTTTACTCTAAAAATACCCCGATACCTATCCGAAAATCACCCGAGCCCTAGGGGCTCCAAACCAAATATGCACATAGCCTCAAAAACATCCTACGGACTTACTCATGCGATCAAATCGCCAAAATAACATCTTAAACAACGAACTTATCATAAAAATCAAAGAAAACTTCCAGAACTTTCAAAGTATAAAAATATACTACCGTGGGTCCGAATCACGTCAAATGACCTCTGTTCGTTACCAAATTTTACAAACATATCATAATTATCATATTGAACCTGTACCGGGCTCCAGAGCCAAAATACGGGCCCTATACCATAAATTTCAAATATAACCAAATTTCCAAAAACTCTATATTTTCAGTAAAACAATTTCTTTCAAAAATTCATTTCTCGGACTTGGGACCTCGGAATTCGATTCCGGGCATACACCCAAGTCCCACATTTTCCTACGGACCCTCCGGGACTATCAAATCACGGGTCCGGGTCCGTTTACCTAAAATATTGACCGAAGTCAACTTAAATTCAATTTTAAAGGCAAAATTAGCATTTTCCTCAAATTTTCATATAAAAGCCCCTCGGTTATATGCCCGGCTGCGCATGCAAAATGAGGTGAAATAAAAGGAGGTTTTCAAGGCCTCAGAACACCATTTTGACTTATAAAAATGTGAGATGACTTTTGGGTCATCACGTTCTCCACCTCTAAACTAATAGTTCGTCCTTGAATGAACATAGAAAAGTACCTGAATCAGGGAAAAGATGGGGATAACGTCTCTGCATATCGGACTCGGACTCCCAGGTAGCTGCCTCGGCAGGCTGACCTCTCCACTGGACACGAACCGAAGGATAACTCTTGAATCTCAACTGACAAACCTGCCAGTCTAATATGGCGACCGGCTCCTCCTCCTAGGTCAAATCCTTTTCCAACTGGACACTACTGAAATCTAACACATGGGATGGATCTCCGTGGTACTTCCGAAGCATAGACACATGAAACACTGGATGCACAGCTGATAAATTCGGTGGCAACGCAAGTCTGTAGGCCACTTCTCCCAATGTGTCAAGAATCTCAAATGGACAATTGAATCTAGGGCTTAGCTTTCCCTTCTTCCCAAATCTCATCACGCCCTTCATGGGCGATACCCGAAGCAATACCCTCTCCCCAACCATGAATGCCAAATCGCGAACTCTGTGGTCGGCATAACTCTTCTACCTGGACTATGATGTATGAAGTCTATCCTGAATAATCTTAACCTTATCCAAGGCATCATGCACTAACTCCGTACCCAACAACCGAGCTTCTCCCGGCTCAAACTACCCAACCAACGACTGACACCGCCTACCATATAATTCCACATAAGGAGCCATCTGAATGCTCGACTGATAGCTGTTGTTGTAGGCAAACTCAGCTAATGGAAAGAACAGAACCCAAGAGCCTCCAAAGTCAATGACACAGGCTCGTAGCATATCCTGCAAAATCTGAATACTATGCTCGGACTGTCCGTCCGTCTGAGGATGAAATGTTGTGCTCAACACAACCCTCATGCCCAACTCACGCTAAAATGTCCTCCAGAAATGCGAGGTAAACTACGTACCTCGGTCAGAAATAATAGACACGAGCACACCATGAAGGAGAACAATCTCCCTAATGTAGATCTTTGTCAATCTCTCCGAAGAATAGGAAACTGCCACATGAATCAAATGTGCTGACTTGGTCAGCCTATCCATAATGACCCATATTGCATCGAACCTCTTCTGAGTCCGTGGTAGCCCAACTACGAAATCCATGGTGATATGCTCCCACTTCCACTCAGGAATCTCAATCTGCTGCATCAACCCACTGGGTCTCTGGTGCTCGTACTTAACCTGTTGACAGTTCAAGCACCGTTCTACATATGCCACAGTATCTTTCTTCATCCTCCGCCACCAGTAGTGCTGCCGCAAATCCTGGTACATCTTTGCGGCCGGATGAATGGAATATCGGGAAGTATGGGCCTCCTACAATATCGACTCACGAAGTCCATCCACATTGGGTACACAAATACGGCCCTGCATCCGTAAAACTCCATCATTACCAACTCTAACCTGCTTGGCATCTCCGTGCCGGACCGTATCCCTAAGGACACACAAATGAGGATCATCATATTGCCGGTCTCGAATACGATCAAATAATGAAGAACGAGCAACTATATAAGCTAGAATACGACCAAGCTCAGAAACATCCAATCTCATGAATCGATTGGCTAAAGCCTGAACATCCAAAGCAAGTGGCCTCTCTCCGACCGGAATATAAGCAAGACTATCCATGCTTGCTGACTTCCTACTCAAAGCATCGGCCACCACATTGGCCTTCCCCGGATGATATAAGATGGTGATATCATAGTCCTTTAACAACTCTAACCATCTCCTCTGCCTCAAATTCAACTCCTTCTGCTTGAACAAATATTGCAAACTCTTGTGATCTGTGAACACCTCACAAGACACGCCATATAAATAATGCCTCCGAATCTTTAGCATGTGAAGATTGGCTGCTAACTCCAAATCATGAACGAGATAATTCTTCTCGTGGATCTTCAATTGACGCGAAGCATATGCAATAACCTTGCCATCCTGCAACAACACTGCACCACGTCCAACCCGAGATGCATCACAATACACAGTATATGGCCCTGAACCTGAGGGCAAAACCAACACCGGCGCCATGGTCAAGGATGTCTTGAGCTTCTGAAAGCTCGCCTCACACTCATCTGACCACCTGAACTGGGCACCCTTCTGAGTCAACCTGGTCACCGAGGCTGCAATAGATGAAAAACCCTCCACAAACCGACGATAGTAGCCTGCTAAGCCCAAGAAACTCCGAATCTCTATAGCTGATGTGGGCCTAGACAATCCTTGACTGCTGAAATCTTCTTGGGATCCACCTGGATACCCTCTGCTAACACAACATGACCCAGGAATGCAACTGAACTCAACCAGAACTCACACTTAGAAAACTTAGCATACAACTGACTGTCCTTCAAAGTCTGAAGAACGACTCGAAGGTGCTGCTCGTGCTCCTCCCGGCTGCGGGAATAAATCAGAATCATGAATGAAGAAAATCAAGAAGGAATCCAGATAAGGTCTGAACACTCGATTTATCAAGTCCATAAAAGTTGTTGGGGCATTTGTCAACCCGAATGACATCACTAAGAACTCATAATGCTCGTACCAAGTGCGGAAAGTTGTTATAGGGACATCGGATGCCCTAATCCTCAACTGATGGTAGCCGAATCTCAAATCAATCTTCGAAAATACCTTGGCACCCTGAAGTTGATCAAACAAATCATCAATTCGCGCAGTGGATGCTTGTTCTTGACGGTCACATTGTTCAATTGCCGATAATCTATACACACCCTCATCGACCCATCCTTCTTCTTAACAAACAACACCGACGCACCCCAAGGCGAGACACTAGGCTTAATGAAGACTTTATCAAGCAAATCCTACAACTGTTCTTTCAACTCCTTTAACTCTGGCGGGGCCATATGATACGGTGGAATAGAAATGGGTTGAGTGCCCGGAGCCAAATCAATGCAAAAGTCAACATCCTTATCGGGTGGCATACCCGACAGGTCTGCAGGGAATACCTCTGGAAACTCACGGACTATGGGCAAAGACTCCATAGAAGGAACCTAGGCACTAGAATCACGAACATAATCCAAATAGGTCGAACACCCCTTCTCAACCATGCACCGAGCCTTCATATATGAGATAACCCTGCTGGAAGAATGGCCAGGAGCCCCTCTCCACTCCAATCGAGGCACTCCCGGCAAGGCCAAGGTCACGGTCTTGGCATGACATTCCAGAATAGCATGATAGGGGGACAACCAATCCATTCCCAGAATAACATCGAAATCAACTATATCAAGGAGTAGAAGATCTACTCGTGTCTCAAGACCACCGATAACCACTATACATGAATGGTAGACTCGATCTATCATAATAGAATCACCCACCGGTGTAGATACATATACAGAAGTACTCAGGGAATCACGAGGCATAATCAGATAAGGAGAAAAATATGAGGACACGTAGGAATATGTGGACCCCGGGTCAAATAAAACCGAAGCATCCCTGCTGCAAATTGACACCATACCTATAATGACTACATCGGAGGCCTCAACGGCCTGGTGGGAATAGCATAACATCGTGGCTGGGCCCCACCAATTTGAACATCCATGGGTCGACCAACTGTGGGCTGACCTCTACCTCTGATAGCATGACCTCCACCTCTAACTATCTGGCCTCCAACTCTGGAACCTCGACCTCCACCCCTAGCTGGCTGAGGGGGTGGTGGAGCACCTGATGAGTGAATCATAGCACGGGAACCCTGGTGCTGAGAACCACTCGAGGCTTGGGGGCAGAATCTAGCAATGTGCCCCCGACCACCACAAGTATAACAAGATCTCGGCTACTGAGACTGCTGGCCCTGAAACTGTCCATGTCGACCGGAGTAACCACTCTGAGAACTCTGGAACGGCGGTGCGTTGATAGGAGTTGGTGGTGCACTGCGGGATACCTGGAGGGCTAACTGAAAGGGTCTAGGAGGATGACCCCTGCCGAAAGAATCCCTGCCTCCAGATGAGGCACCACTAAACCGGCCAAAATGACGAGGCCTCTTGTCAGACCCCTGACCACTACCCTGTAATAAGACCATCTCGACTCGCCTGGACACATTGGTCGCCTCCTGAAATGAAATATCACTGGCTGTCTCTCTGGCCATCTGTAGTCTAATCGGCTGAGCTAGCTCTTCAAAACCTCTTCACCCTCTCTCGGTCGGTGGGGAGAATCATGATAGCATGTCGGGCCAAAGTGATGAATCGGGTCTCATACTGTGTAACTGTCATAGAACCCTGCTGGAGACACTCAACCTGCCTACAGAGATCCTCCCTCTGGGTGACTGGAAGAAACTTCTCCAAGAACAAACGGGAGAACTGGGCCCAAGACAAAGGCGAAGATCCAGCTAGTCTGCTAAGGCAATAATCCCTCCACCAAGTCTTGGCGGGACCAGAAAGGCAGAAAGTAGAAAAAATCGACCCCATTGGTCTCCACGATCCCCATGTTCCGAAGAACCTCATAGCAACTGTCTAAGTAATCCTGGGGATCCTCTAAAGATGCCCCATTGTAAGTAGTGGTTAAAAGCTTGGTGAACCTGTCCAACCTCCACAAAGCATCAGCAGACATAGATGCTCCATCACCGGTCTGAGCCATAATACTCGGCTGATCTATCCCAGTTGGCTGAGCTACTGGAGTTTGAAACTGAGGAGCCAACTGCTCCGGAGTGCGAGTAGCGGGATTCTGGGCTCCTACCCTAGCCTGAGAGACGGCTGGTGCTGCAGGAAGCAAACCTGCGTGGGCGACACTTCCATAAGGCCCACTAGACGGACCAGAGCATCCTGGAGTACTGGGGTAGCAATGAACCCCTCGGGGACCTGAGCTAGCCCAACGGGGACTGTTTGGGCAGGAACCTCATCAACAAACTCTACCTGAGGCTCCGCCACTAGGGTTGCTGCTCTGGGATGAGCTCTGCCCCTTCCTCAACCCTATCACGACCTTGGCCTCATCCTCGACCCCTCGTAGGAGCTGCAACTGCAAACTCGGGCTGCTGATCAGTGGATGAAGAAGCACGTGTTCTCGCCATCTGCGAGAAAATAGAATAGAAATACAGTTAGCATTTAGAAATTCAAATCGCACGACAGAGAAGAATAGATGTGAAGTCATTCCTAAACTCTGTAGCCTCTGGGGATAAGAACAGACGTCTTCGTACCGATCCCTCAGACTCTACTAAGATTGTCCGTGAATTGTAAGACCTATGCAACCTAGTGCTCTAATATCAACTTGTCACGACCTGAATTTCCCACCGTCGGGACCGTGATGGCGCCTAACATTCGTCCCGCTAGGCAAGCCAACGTTACCGGTTATTCTATATTATTTCTTTATTTTTAACAATTAGTTAGTGACAAACAAGATCAGCGGAAATAATAGTGCGGAAGAAATATAATCTAACAACCTTTTCAAATACTATAAAAAAACCCATAATAACAACTCCCAAAACTTGGTGTCACACTTTCACGGACTATCTACAAATACTACAAATAAGGGGTTTAAACAAAAGTAAATACATCTGTTTCTGGAATGTCTAGAACAGAATACAAATGAAATAGAAGGGAATGCCAAGGCCTGCAGACGCCTGCAGGACTACCTCGGGGTCTCCGACTGGACTGAAGGCAGCCTTCTAGCTCTAATGTCCAAAGGGTCCTGTACCGGGATCTGCACAACAAAAGATGTGCAGGTGTAGCATCAGTACAACCGACCCCATGTATTGAGTAAGTGTCGAGCCTAACCTCAGCGAAGTAGTGACGAGGCTAGGACACGACAATCAAGACAACCTGTGCAATTTAATAATATCTGGAAGAAATAATAACAACAAGAATAACCAGTTAAGTACTATGGAAAAGGGGAACCATGCTGGGGGAAAGCAATATCAGATAACAGAAATAATAAAATAAGACAACAGTTCAATTATCTAAGTAACAGCAGGAAATAACAATCACAGAGAAAACAGTGCACGACATCACCCTTCGTGCTTTTACTCTCATCCTCACCAAATAATAAATAAAAGCAAGTGCACGACATCAACCTTCGTGATTTTACTCTCATCCTCACCACATAATAAATAGAAACGACACGGCATCACCCTTCGTGCTTTTAGTATCATAACATGGCACAACATCACCCTTCGTGCTTTTACACTCTCATTCTCACAATAATCAATACACGACATCACCTTTCGTGCTTCTCACTCTTCCTCGAAATAATCAATACACGGCATCACCCTTCGTGCTTTACACTCTTCCTCACCCAATCAATATCAATAACAGAAGTTTGGCAAGGAAAAATCAACAATGTGAATCATAAATCATAACATCCCAGTAAGGGAACAACAGTAAAAATATCACTATCCCGGCAAGGGACACAACTATAACCAATCTTGCTCAAGTACAAATCTTTACATAAGATTCCTTAACCGAACAAATACTCAACAATATCCATTACCAAGAAATTCCATCGAATGAACAACCACTAAAGTGAAATTCAAGCTATAACATAGTAAATATCAATAAAAATCACAAAATTCATAATTTCCGACTCACAGGCATGCTTGACACAAATGTATAGGTACTCGTCACCTCACCTATACGTGGAACATGATATAGACACATAGCAAATAAGACTCAACACCTATTCCCTCAAGCTAAAGTTAGGACAAACACTTACCTCGACTTCCACGACCAAAATCAAGCCTCAATCACCGCTTTTCCTTTTGAACTCGACTCCAAATCGATTGTATCTAGACATAATTGACTCAATAACATCAATAGATGCAAAATAATTCAATTCCAATACATAATTATAGATTTCCTATCATTCTTCCCAAAAAGTCAAAAATTGATCCCCGGACCGCATGGTCAAAACACGAAGTTCAGACCAAAACCCGATCACTCATTCACCCATGAGCCCGAATATGTATTTAGTTTGAAATCCGACGCCAAAACGAGGTCTAAATTCAAATTATACAAAAAGCCCTAACTCTACCCAAATCCTTAATTTTCTACCCTTAAGAACATGATTTAGGCCTAAAAATCTAATGGGTGTTAATGGAATTTAAACAAAATGAGTCTAAGATTACATACCTATTATTTTGTAGTGAAGTTCTCTTTCAAAAATCGCCCAAATTGGAGTTTAGAAGAAGAAGTTATGAGTTTTTGGTTTAATCCCGTATGGGTTCTGTTTTAAAATCACTGGGCAGTATTTAGACCTATGCGTTCGCGACAGAACCTAAGCGATCGCATAGTTACCCTTCCCCCACGCTACGCGATCGCGACCTCACTGGTGCGTTCGCATCCCCCCATGTGCGTTCGGGTAGATCAAAGATCCTGTTCTCCGCGTTCGCACAGTACTAGCTGACCCCCCTCCTCGCGTATGCATTGCGTTCGCATAGGGCAAATCCATGGACACCAGCAACAGCAGTAAAACACCAGATTTTTGAGTCTAAAACTACCCCGACGCCTATCCGAAAATCACCCGAGTCCTCGGGGCTCCAAACCAAATATGCACATAACCTAAAAAATATCCTACGGACTTACTCGTGTGATCAAATCGCCAAAATAACATCTTAAACAACGAATTTATCATAAAAATCAAAGAAAACTTCCAAAACTTTCAAAGTACCAAAATATACTACCATGGGTCCGAATCACGGCAAACGACCTCCGTTCGTTACCAAATTTTACAAACATATCATAATTATCATATTGAACCTGTACCGGGCTCCAGAGCAAAATACGGGGCCCTATACCATAAATTTCAAATATAACCAAATTTTCAAAAACTCTATATTTTCAGTAAAATAATTTCTTTCAAAAATTCATTTCTCGGGCTTGGGACCTCGGAATTCGATTCCGGGCATACACCCAAGTCCTATATTTTCCTACGGTCTCTCCGGGACTGTAAAATCATGGGTCTGGATCCGTTTACCCAAAATATTGACTTAAGTCAACTTAAATTCAATTTGGAAGGCAAAAGTAGTATTTTTCTCAGTTTTTCATATAAAAGCTTCTCGGCTATATGCTTGGTTGTGCACGCAAAATGAGGTGAAATAAAAAGAGGTTTTCAAGGCCTCGGAACACCGTTTTGACTTTTACAAATGAGAGATGACTTTTGGATCATCACAATGTGGGTCAGACAAATAACTTGCATTTGCATAACCAATCAACTGTGAATCGGATTCATAAGAATAAAATAATCTCATATCAATAGTCCCTCAGAGTTATCTAAAAATATGCTTAATACCATTCCAATGTCTTATTGTTGAAAAGGAACTAAATCTTGCTAATAAACTTACTGCAAAAGTTATATCTGGTCGAGTATTATTTTCAAGATACATTAGTGCCCCAATTGCACTAAGATATGGAGTTTCGTCACCAAGAAGCTCTCCATCATTTTCGCGAGGTCGGAATAGATCTTTATTTATATAATGTGATCTCACAACTATCGGGGTACTCAATGAATGTATTTTATCCATATAAAAACGCTTTAGGATCTTTTCGGTATAAGTTGATTAATGGACAAAAATTCCATCTTTCATATGCTCAATTTGTAGACCAAGACAAAATTTTGTCTTTCCAAGATCTTTCATTTCAAACTCTTTCTTCAAACAATCTACTGCTTTTGGAAGTTCCCCAGGAGTTCCAATGATATTAAGATCATCAACATACACATCGATTATAACAAATTCAGATCCAAACCTTCTTATAAATACACAAGGACAAATTGGATCATTCTTATACCCTTCTTTCAGCAAATACTCACTCAGGCGATTATACCACATTCGCCCTGATTGTTTCAATCCATATAAGGATTTTTGAAGCTTTATTGAACAAGTTTCCCAAAAACTTTTATTAGTTTCAGGAACTTTAAGCCCTTCGGGTATTTTCTTATAAATTTCATTGTCTAATGTGCCATACAAGTAGGCTGTGACAACATCCATCAGACGCATATCAAGTTTTTCATGGATTGCCAAATTTATAAGATACCTGAAAGTGATTGCATCCACCACAGGAGAATATGTCTCCATATAATCAATGCCAGTTATTTGCAAAAATCCTTGTGCAACAAGTCGTGCTTTATATCTAACAACTTCATTTTTATCATTTTGTTTTCGCACAAAACCCATTTGTATCCTACTGGTTTTATTACTTCAGGTGTTCGGACTATATGTCCGAATACTTCACATTTTTCAAGTGACGCTAATTCTGCCTGGATAGCGTCTTTCCATTTTGACCAATCATTTCTGTGTCTACATTCATCAACAAATCTTTGTTCAAGATCCTCATCATGTTTCATTATCTCAACAACAACATTACAAGCAAAAATGTTGTCGACAATAATATTATTTTGGTTCAACCTTTTTCCCGTAGAGACATAATTTATGGAGATCTCTTCATTCTTATTATTTTCAGGTACCTGGACCTCCTCTAAGGTCTTAACATTTTCTATTTCACGGGGCTCTTTTTGATCAATTGCCTCCATATTATGATCTCCTAGATCATTTGCTCCTTTTCGCTTTCGAGGATTTTTATCTTTGGAACCAATTGGTCTACCACGTTTCAAGTGTGGCTTAGACTCATTTATATTTATGGATTATCCAACCGGGACATCAATTTGAATAGGAGCACTAGCAGGTGGAATATGTGACTTAGTCACCCTTGGTAGGTTCGTGAATGCATCTGGCAGTTGATTTGCAATATTTTGCAAATAAATTATCTTTTGAACCTCGTGTTCACATTGCTTTGTTTGAGGATCTAAATGAGATAGTGATAATGCGTTCCAATCTATCTCTTTTTGCAACTGCTTATTTTCTCCCCCTAATATTAGGTATATCGATTCATCAAAATAGCAATCCGCAAATCTTTCCGTAAATAAATCTTCAGTCATAGGTTCCAAATATTTTATAATAGAAGGAGATTCATACCTAACATATATCCCCAACCTTCTTTGGGGTCCATCTTTGTGCTTTGTGGTGGAGCAATTGGAACATATACTGCACATCCAAATATTCTAAGATGGGAAATATTTGGCTCCTGATATTGTACTACCAGATATTGTAATTATATTGGCTTCTTTAATGAATAAATAAGAGAAATATCTCTTATCTTTTAATATGGTGTGCGACGTAGCACTATCCAGAAGACATATTTCTTCTTTATTATTCATACGACCAACTGAAGACTGGGAAGTTTTCATATTCTTTAAGAAAAAAAAATACATCATAAGTAATATTGAAAATTTTAAGAACAAAAGAAACTACATTTATAAAATAAAATACTAACAACAAAAAAAGTTTTATTCAAATATGAACTTCATAAAAAGAAATACATTTATTCTTATAATTTTCTTTTTCAATAATAAGTCTTCAGTTATGATGCTCAAAGAAGTCTCCAGCTTCTAAATTTAATATCTGCAAGACCTTCAAAAATATCATTTATAGGCAAGGTTTGCTTCAACTTTATCATGGTTATTCATAGGGCCCGCCTCATCATCATTTTGAAAGGTGAAGTTAGTCTTAACCTTACTTTATTTCCCTTTTATGGTGGCTTGATAAAGTTTGACAAAATGTTCAGGCGTACGATAAATTTGTGTCCAATGATTTTTCATACCATATCGGTAGACATTATTACCTTTGCCTTTTGAAGAATTATTCTGAGAACCCTTATTGTTCTCTTGTTTATAACGACCACCAGCATGACGATTATTATTTTGTCCCTGGCCATGCCCACATATATTTATACGACCATGATAATTATTTTGCCTTCTTTCAGATATTTATACGAGCTGATCCGGTACTGGGGTGGACTTCACGATTTTTTCATTAAAATCATTTTCACACTGCCGTTATTATCATCAGTATGAGCCATTGGGAGATGAACCCAATGTCTTACTCATATGAGACGTGTTAGGCCATAATATGATGGGACCTGAACCCAACATCTTATCACATGGTGCACTAGGACTTGAACTTGGTGTCTTACCCTCATGGTGCAGTGGGACTTGAACCCACTATCTTATGCTCATATAATATTTATCACAAAATAATCTCATTCTCTTTAGAGAATGGAACATAATTTTAGATCGGCACAAATTCAAGTTTTGATAAATTTAATATAGTATAAAATTATCTTACATAATAGCAGATTTAATCTACATGATAAAAAAAACTAGTATGCCTTAAAAATTCTAGGTATAAATATACACACGCCATGAAGGCATATATTAATAGTAGTGAATCATTAAAACAATAAAGAAATATTATAGTCGTTCCGTGCAAATTCACAAATTACTTTCAACACACTGATTCATATGTAATATAACTAGTAGTTCCGTTCGATCTGCCACATATTACTTATATTTTCCATCGTCCAAACTTACGTAAATATAAATATCGAAGATTCAATAACTAATACCTTTTGGAATGAAGAAAAGCAGGATGTTATTACTAATATTTGAATGTGAAATTAATTAGTCTAATCATTATAATTCAATTTAATACTTGTCTATTTATGTATAGGTTTAAATCTTTTTTGTAGATTATATAATAAAATAACAATTTAACCCAAGCTTATTGTTTCTATACCAAGGCAATTATTATAATCATACTCAAAATAAGTTATGCATATGGTAACTAAATTGCAGGTTAAAGAAGATCTTAATAGAGACGTTATAAACATAAGAATATATACCTGGATGGGAAAAGAAATTAACCACCTCTTTTTTGAAGAAGATAAAATTCAAATGAAGCAGATAATCTCAGTTGGTTAGAACTTCGTGCTGATAACGTGTTAAGAAATGAAAGCAAAATAGAACAATATAGTAATAGAGACAAGATGTATAGGAGGAGAATGTAGAAGTTACCTTATTCAAATGTGTTTATTGTGTATTCTTTCATGGGCAAAGAATGTCCTAATTATACTATACAAGATACATCCAAGACTCACTAGTGTATCCTAGGAATTAATATGTGAATCTATCCAAGTAGTACATTGTATAGAATTTATGGATGGATTAAATGAAAATCCATATAGATTCACTTAAAACTACCTCTTTTTTGAAGAAGATTAAATTCGAATGAAGCAGATAGCCTCAGTTGGTTAGAACTTCGTGCTGATAACGTATTATAAAATAAATATTATAATTATAAACTAAAGCACCAAAAGAGAAGAGACAAGAATAGACAAGAGATGTAGAGAGGAGGGATCTATTCTTCTTATTTCAAGTATATCAGCCATGAGCCAAAAATGCGCTATTTTATAGTTACAAAGGTTCATCCATAAAAACAAAGAATGAAGTTACATATTAAATAGATACATATGAATACAAGTGATTCATGTATTTGATGTAAGAATTAAATGGACAACCACTTTAGTGCATTGTATTTATAACATAAGCCTATTTCTCATCGCTTATCGGGATAATTTTGTGCTTGAGATTATATGCTGAGTCGCCATTTTAAAGTTCAAACAGTATAGGTCAAGTTTTGTTTTACAAGCACAAAAGAAAAAATTAGCAACCTATTAGTTGTAGTCTTTACGCTTGTGTTTTTATTTTTGTCACGACCCAAATTCCAACACAGGTCGTGATGGCGCCAAACACCGGAGTCAGGCAAGCCAACAGTTGTTTACTAGTAAGGTTATCCTTATTTCACATACCAACCCCACATATTCCCAAAATTTTAAGCTTAGATCATTTAAATAAAAGCGGAAACATTAACCAACTTAAGTAAATACAGCCACAATGATCATGAACCAATATATACAGTCCCAAAATATAGAGTCTACTATGGGCATGCCAAGAACTATTGTCACAAAGTCAACATGCGAACTAGTAGAATATACAAAAGATGATACAATTGTACTGCTATCTGAAAGAAGTAGACAGAAATAAACAAAAGATAACTCCATAGTACTGCTGAGAATCGCCAAGAGAGGCAGCTCACCATGGAGTCAGGTCCATAATATACGTCAAGCTCCGGTCGGATAACTAGAAGCACCAGCCTCAGAACCTGTACAATTAAGTACAGAAGTGTAGCATGAGTACATAAATATATATGTATCCAGTGAGAATCCCGCCTAACCTCGAAGAGGTAGTGAAGAGAGGTCGACATGACACTCACTAAGGTCCAACAATATCATTTAACAGAATATAATAGAAATGGTAGGCATGTAAAGGTAGTGGAGCAACAAATATATATGTAAGGTACTGAAACCCAAATAAAACAATTACCACTTCAATTTTCCCCAAATATCTGTCAGATCGATATCCATGAATTTAGTAGCAAATAAATCATACGCATGCAGGGTAAGGACAACCGGTCAGAGTGATAAGATAGTCATGCCCGTGCACTGCCGAGAATCGAATGGCCCGTACCAAAGGTGCACCTCTCCACAAAGTACTCACATCTATGCACTGCCGAGGATCGAACAGCCCATACCAAAAGTGCATCTCTCAAACCTCTCTATGCACTGCCGAGGATTGAACGACCCGTACCAAATGCGCATATCTCAATCCGCCGTGGCGTAGTGGGGGAAATCACACTCCGCTCGCAAAATGTAAATTGTGAAACGGTCACATGCACACATATTATTCCTTTTAAAAGAGAATACCTTTCAGTGAACAATTTCTTACAAGTTTTTCTCAAATTCCATAAGGGGAAATAAGAAACATGTAACGTTAATTTATTAAGCATATAGTTCATATCAAGTAAAGCACAAGGCATGATGTGGGCCTAACTACCTGGACATAATAGTAATAGTCGCTACGTACGGACTCTCATCACTTTGTATGTACTTAGCCCCCACAAAATATCACATATAGCATTTAAATCACTTAGGGGGACAATTTCCCCCTTACAAGGTTAGAAAGGAGACTCACCTTACGTCGAATTTACTCCCCCGACCGAGAACGCGCCCGAAACTCTGAACTCTACACCCGAGGACTCGAAACTAGCCAAATGTTATACAAATACATTAATTTATATTCAAAGCATGAAATTCTCCTATTACATAGCCAAATTCACAATTCTTGAAGAAAATCTAAAATCCGACCCCGGGCCAGCATGCTCGGATTCCAATAATTCTCGAAGGAAGCACTCACCGAAAGCCTAAGGATCATTAATATACGATTTTTACTTGACTCCATAGCTAATTTACGAGTAAATTCTCAAATTATCGAAAACCCTAGGTTACTACACAATTCTTGAATTTTTACTATTTATGTGATTAAACTTAACTAGGAATTCATGCATGAAGCCAATATTAGAGTAGAATTTATTTACCTTCAATCACCAAGTTGTTTGCCCCTCTAAAATGGTGAAAATAGCCCCAAGGAAGAAGAAGAAGAAGAAGATGAAGATGAGAAAAATGAATTAAAACCCGTGTATAAAAACACACTGTCTGAATAGTGTTTTCGCACCTGTGGCTCGAGGACCGCACCTGCGGTCTCGCACCTGCGAGCAAAGGCTTGCACCTACGGAAATGGACTAGGGAGCCTGGGCCCGCACCTGCGGAGTAAAGAACGCACCTGCGACTCCGCTCCTGCGAAACTTTGTTTGCACCTGCGAGAATTGGCCTGACCACTGGGGGTCGTACCTGCGAGGCTGGGACTGCAGGAGTGGTCCCGCACCTGCGAATGGTCAACCGCACCTGCGGTCACCCCAGAACAGGAGCACCATCAGCTATTTCAATTGATTTTTGGCCTCCTGTGGTGTCCGGGAGGCACCAGGGCCCACCCGAGTCCCCGTCCAAATATACCAACAAGTCCCAAATCATAATACAGACTCGCTCGAGCCTTCGGAACACCCAAAACAATGCTAAAACTCAAAATCACACCTCAAAACCCCAAGAACCAAACTTAGGTACTTTAAGTTTTCTAGACTTCGCTAAGAGCGCGCCGAACCGACCTATACTACTCGGAATGACACCAAATTTTGCAGGCAAGTTATAAATGACAGAACGGAACTATTCCCGATCTCGAAATTCCCTTCGGACCTCGATAACACATAAATACGTCCCAAACCACAATAGGAAATTAAGGAGCTTATTTCAATATTGGGTGCCGAACTGCTCCCGGGTTATCAGAAAAACCATTCCGAACATACGCCCAGGTCCGAAATCATCACACGAAGCTACCGAAACCGACGAAACTCGATTCCGAGGTTCTTTACCCAAAATGTTGACCGAAGTAAAACTTGGCCTTAAAGGCCAACCTTAAGGAATCAAGCGTTCCTATAGCACTCTAAACCTTCGAATCCCGGACCACCAGTCTCCGTAAGTCATAAATCATAAAAAGCCGTTATGGGAAGTTTCATTTAGGGGAATAGGGTCCGAAAACGCAAAACGACCGGTCGAGTCGTTACATTCTCCACCTCTTAAACAAACGTTCCTCCTTAAACGGGTCTAGAATCATACTTGAAGTGCTGAATATGTGTGGATATCTGCTCTGCATGTCCTCCTCGGACTCCCAGGTCGCCTCCTCAACTGGTTGGCCATCCACTGGACCTTTATGGCAGAAACTCTCTTGGACCTCAACTGGCGGTCCTGTCTATCAATAATAGCAACCGGCTCCTCTTGATAGCCCAACCTCTCATCAAACTGAATAGTGCTGAAATCTACCATGTGAGAGAAGTCGGCATGGTACCTCCGGAGCATGGATACATGAAAAATTGGATGAACTCCTAATAAACTGGGAGGCGAGGCCAGCTCATAAGTAACCTCCCCAACTCGCTTCAACACCTTGAAGGGACCTATAAACCTCGGGCTCAGCTTGATTCCCAAACCTCATAATACCCTTCATAGGCGAGACTTTCAACAGGATCCTATCTCCATCCATAAACGATACATCACGCGCCCTCTGTCTGTACGGAGCCTTTCCTGAATCGACTTCACTTTCTCCAAAGCATCCCTCACCAGGTCAGTGCCATATAACTTAGCCTCGCCAGGCTCAAACCACCCGATAGGAGAATAACATCGCCGACCATACAAAGCCTCAAATGGTGCCATCTCAATGCTGGACTGATAACTATTATTGTAACCAAACTCGGCCAAAGGCAAGAGTCCCACTGACCTCCGAAGTCAATCACACATGCCCTGAGCATGTCCTCCAATATCTGAACTGTACGCTCTGACTAACCATCAGTCTGAGGGTGGAATGTCGTGCTCAGATCTATCTGGGTAGCCATCTCACTATGCAATGCTCTCTAAAAGTGCGAGGTGGACTGAGGACCTCGATCTGATATGATGGACACCGGCACACCATGCAACTGAACTATCTCCCGAATGTAGATCTGGGCCAACCTCTCAGAAGTATAAGTAGTAGCTACTGGAATAAAATGCGCCGATTTGGTCAACCTATCCACAATGACCCAAACCGCGTCAACCTTCCACAAGGTCCGAGGCAACCCAAACGCGAAGTCCATAGTTATGGCGCTCCCATTTCCACTCAGGAATGGGCATCTTCTGAAGTAGGCCTCCTGGCCTCTAGTGCTCCTACTTCACCTGCTGGCAATTAAGACACCTAGTCACATACTCCACAATGTCCTTCTTCATCCGCCTCCACCAGTAATGCTGCTTCAAGTCACGATACATCATTGTAGCACCAGGATGAATAGAATACCGAGAACTATGTGCCTCCTCTAGAATACTCTCCCTCAGGCCATCAACATTAGGAACACATAAGCGGCCCTGAAGTCTCTGAACACCATCCTTGCTAATAGTAGCCTCCTTGACCCTACCCTGAACCACTGTCTCCTGAAGCTCTGCTAAGCATGGATCATAGAACTGTCGGGCCTTAATTTCCCCCAATAACAAAGACTGAGCAACCACATGTGCTAAAACTCGACGAGGCTCTGAAAGGTCTAATCTCATCAGGCGATTGGCCAAGGACTGAATGTTCAAGGCTAGAGGCCTCTCCTCTGCTGCAATATAAGGCAAGCTACCCATACTCTCCGCCTTCCTGCTCAAAGCATCTGCTACCATATTTGCCTTACCCGGGTGATAAAGAATGGTGATATCATAATCCTTCAACAACTGAAGCCATCTGCACTGCCTCAAATTAAGATCCTTCTGCTTGAACAAGTGCTGCAAGCTACGGTGGTTTGTATAAACCTCACAGGACACTCCATACAAGTAGTGCCTCCAAATCTTAAGAGCATGAACAATCGCCGCCAACTCCAAATCGCGCACAGGGTAATTCTTCTCATGAACCTTCAGCTGGCGCGAAGCATAAGCAATAACTCTCCCATCCTGCATTAATACGCACCCCAAGCCAACTCATGAAGCGTCGCAATATACTGTATACATCCCAGAACCGGAAGGCAATACTAGAACTGGTGTTGAGGTCAATGTTGTCTTGAGCTTCTGAAAGCTCGCCTCACACTCGTCAGACCATCGAAATGGTGCATTCTTCTGAGTCAATCTAGTTAATGGAGTTGCAATCGAAGAGAACCCCTCCACAAATCGGCGATAATAGCCTGCTAGGCCGAAAAAGCCCCTGATCTCTGTAGCTGAAGTAGGACGCGACCAACTCTGAACTACCTCGATCTTCTGAGGATCCACCTTGATACCCTCTCTGGATACCCCATGCGCCAAAAATTCCACGGAATCCAACCAGAACTCACACTTGTAGAACTTAGGATATAGCTTCTGTTCTCGCAAAGTCTGGAGCACAACTCTCAAATGTTTCTCGTGCTCCCCCAGGCTACGTAAGTAAATTAAAATGTCATCAATGAAGATAATGACAAAGGAATCAATATACGGCCTGAACAGCCTATTCATCAAGTCCATGAATGTTTCTGGGGCATTAGTCATACCAAAGGACATCACCAGGAACTCATAATGGCCATATCTCGTACGAAAGGCAGTCTTCGAAACATCTAAAGCCCGAATCCTCAACTGATGATAACCCAATCGCAAATCAATCTTAGAAAACACACGAGCACCCTGAAACTGGTCAAACAAATCATCGATGCGCAGCAAGGATACTTGTTATTAATGGTAACCTTATCCAACTGGCGGTAATCAATACACATCCTCCTAGACCCATCCTTCTTCTTCACAAATAGAACTGGAGCACCCCACGGCGATACACTCGGTATGATGAACCCCTTAGCTGACAACTCCTCAAACTGCTCCTTCAACTTCTTCAAATCTTTCGGAGCTATACGGTACAGAGGAATAGATATAGGCTGGGTGTCTGGAGCTAAATCAATGCAGAAATCAATATCACGGTCCGGAGGCATGCCCGGAAGATCCGAAGGAAATACATCAGCAAACTCTCGAACAACTGGCACTGAATCAATTGTCGGAGACCCGACGGTGGTGTCCCGCTCATAAGCAAAATAGACTAAACAACCCTTCTCGACCATATGTCGAGCCTTCGAGAATGAAATAACCTGGCTGGCTGTACTAACTAAGGAACCTCTCCACTATAGCCTAGGCGACTCAGGCATGGCTAAGGTAACTGTCTTGGCATGGAAATCTAGCACGACATGATAAGGAGATAGCCAATCCATGCCTAAAATAATCTCGAAATAAACCATGTTGAGCAATAAAAAATCCGCTCGAGTCTCGAACCCACAAAATGAAATCACACAGGAACAGCAAATCCGATCTACAACCACAGAATCGCCCACGGGAGTGGACACATAAATAGGTGAACCCAAGGACTCGTGAGGGACATCCAAAAATTGAGCAAATAAGACCGAAACATAGGAATAAGTGGATCCTGGATCAAATAACATTGATGCCTCTCTACCACATAGATCTGGCCGGAATGGCATAAAATCTGGCTGGAGTATCGGAAGACTGGGCTCCACCAGTGTGAACAGGAGCTGCATGACCTCCCCCTGACTGGCCTCCACCTCTAGGACGACCCCTGCCGACCTATCCTCCACCTCTAGGTGGCCGGACTGCTGGTGTCGGACCCATCAGCTGATAACCCTACTGCACAGCCTTGCCCCAAAACCTGGGACACGGCCTCCTCATATGACCCGACTCTCCACACTCATAACAACTCCCAGGTAGCATAGTCTGCTGCCCCGAAGAAGAACCCTGAATGGCCGGAGGGCGACGAGAGCCCTCTGGCATAGCACTTAAATAGGGGTCGGAGGGTCTCAGATGACTGGGATAACCATTGTGTGAACTCTGAATGGCTAGAGGACGGTAGGAACGCTCTGGCATGGCGTTGAAATAAGGCCTCACTGGAACACCTCGGGAGAGGGGGGGGTGGAGGTGCTGAATATAAAGGCATGTTGGGCTGACCACTGCTATACTGACCCCTGCCCCTAGCTGGGGCACCTCTGAAATCTCCAGAGAATCTAGCCCCTCTTATCCTACTGCCCCTGCTCCCTGCTCCTCGATCGATACCCATCGATCATGCGAGCAATCTCTACCATGAGATGATAAGGAGTACCCATCTCCACCTCTCGGGTCATGGTGGCCCTAATACCTGGATGTAACCCCGCCACAAATCTCCGCACTCTCTCAGCGTCGGTAGGAAATATCATAAGTGCATGGAGAGACAACTCTGAAAATCTGGCCTCATAATCTGTCACTGACATCTGCCCCTACTCTAGCCGCTCAAACTGGTACAGCAGCTCTTCCCTCTCAAAGGGTGGGATATATCTATCCAGAAACATGTGCGTGAACTGCTCCCAAGTGACAGGAGGAGAATCTGCTGAGAATATAGGACTGCCACCACCTACGAGCTCTGGCCTCTAACTGGAAGGTAGTGAAATCTACTCTGTGGGACTCTAGTATCCTCATGTTGTGTAGTCTGTCCCTGCACCTATCCACAAAATCCTTGGAATCCTCGCCTCGCTTACCCCCAAATACTGGAGGGTGCAATCGGGTCCATCTATCCAATAACTTCTGCGGATCGTCGTCCGCAGCTGGTCTAGGCTCAGCTGCTACTTCAACAGACTGGACACCACCCACGGGCAGTGTACCCGGGGTATGATGTAATGATGTTGTCTGTCCTGTAGCCTGGCTAGTAGGTGTCTGGAATACCCCTCCCACCTGAGAAGTGGCAGGATCTACTGGAAATAAACCAGTCTGGGACATAGTGTACATAAATCTCATCATACAGCCCATGGCTGCTTGGAAGCCTGGCAGTCATAAAGTCTACTGGTGCAGGATCTGCTGGAGGCACCTCATCCTGCTCCTCTATAATAGGGTCCTCTGGTGGCGGGACCGGAATAGCTCTAGGATGCCCTCGTCCCCTACCACGGGCCGGTGCCCTCCCCCGGCCTCTAGTAGAAGGGGTAGCGGCCCTTCCCGGGTTTGAAACATCAGATGCACGCGTCCTCACCATCTGTGAGAGAATAGATGAATGAATTTAGTAAATGATCGAATTCATGATAAAATAATAACAAAGAGAGGTTTCCTAATACCCTATAGCCTCCTGAAGATAAGTACATACGTCTCCGTACCGATCTGCAAGACTCTACTAGGTTTGCCCGTGACTCGTGAGACTTACATGAACCTAGTGCTCTAATACAATATTTTCACGACCTAAATTCCAACACAGGTCGTGATGGCGCCCAACACCGGAGTCAGGCAAGCCAACAGTTGTTTACTAGTAAGGTTATCCTTATTTGACATACCAACCCCGCATATTCCCAAAATTTTAAGCTTAGATCATTTAAATAAAAACGGAAACATTAACCAACTTAAGTAAATACAGCCACAATGATCACGAACCATTATATACAGTCCCAAAATATAGAGTCTACTATGTGCGTGCCAGGAACTAGTGTCACAAGTCAACAGGCGAACTAGTAGAATATACAAAAGATAATACAACTGTACTGATGTCTGAAAGAAGTAGACAGAAATAAACAAAAGATAACTCCATAGTACTGCTGAGAATCGCCGAGGGAGACAGCTCACCGTGGAGTCAGGTCCAAAATATACATCAAGCTCCGGTCGGATAACCAGAAGCACTAGCATCAGAACCTGTACAATTAAGTACAGAAGTGTAGCATGAGTACATAAATATATATGTACCCAGTGAGTATCCCGCCTAACCTCGAAGAGGTAGTGACGAGAGGTCGACATGACACTCACTAAGGTCCAACAATATATATGATTAGAATATAATAGAAATGGTAGGCATGTAAAGGCAGTGAATCAACAAATATATATGTAAGGTACCGAATCTATTTTGAATACAATTCAAGGCCATAATCTATTTTGAGAAAATAACACTGTGTAGCCCCATTTAAAATAATAGCCTAAAAATGTGTCACGGCTCCAAATCTAAATCAGTCGTGATGGCGCCTATCGTGGAACTAGACCAGCCAAAATCACACTCAAATCGTAATAATATTTCATCTATATCATTACTAAACTGATAACCCATAAAGGTATCGATTAAACATTTCAAAACAGATAAAGCTACACCGAATATTAAATACAATCTCGAGATCCCGGAGTCCCTGGTCATGAGCATCTACAGAAAATTTACAACTCTGGAAAATAAACTCTATAATAGTAAGTAGGAGAGAGAGTAGGATCGCAGACGCGTGCAACTACCTTGCAAAATCTCTGAAAAGTCTCTGGGACAGATACACAGCTCACTCCACCCTAGCACCTGGATCTGCACACAAGGTGCATGGAGTAATGTGAGTATGCCAACTTAGTAGTAATGATAATAAATCAAGTCTGAGCAGTAAGAAACACATAAAGTCAAATCATCATTTGACAATAAGCACAGTCTTTCGTTCCAACTGTGTACATTAAATCATCACACTTAAAAAGTCATTTTCAGTAAAAACTCCTTTGAAAAGAGTAATTTCCAACAATTTCAAAAAAATGTCCAAGAAGTTTAGTGTAAAAATGAAATGAATCATAAGTAGCCACTCGGGCAAAAACATGAATAAGAAACTGCCCCTCGGGCGTAACATCACTCAGAATCAGCCCCTCGGGCATACCTCACAGTCACATAATCAGCCCCTCGGGCAACCTCACAGCCACTAATTCCTCCCAATCACTCGTCACTCGGCACTCACACTCAGTAGGTACCTCTGCTCACTGGGGGTGTGTACAGACTCCAGAGGGGCTCCTTCAGCCCAAGCGCTAATATCAAGCCACCTCGTGGTATATCATATCCTCACAATCAGGCCCTTGGCCTCACTCAGTCAGAAACTCTCAAAAAGCCCCTCAGGCTATTAGTTAAACATGGTACTTGACCCAAAAACATCATTTTATATCTCAAAATAGTGTAAATAATGCTGAGTTTGGAAATCAGTTAAACATAATGTGACTGAGTGTAAATCATAAGTCAACACAGTGAGAGAAAGCATTAAAATCCCCCAAGGGGTCTAAACAAGTCGGCACAAGGCCCCAAACATGGCTTACATCCCAAATATAACAATAGTCTTAAACCACGATTTAACATATGATTTAAAAGTAAATACGCAACTCAATAGTTTCCACGGGAAGGACCAAGTCCAAATCCACAATCAGTGCACGCCACACACTCGTCATCCAGCATGTGCGCCACTCCAAAAATAGTGAGAAAATACGAAGTCCGGGGTTTCGGACCCTCAGGACAAGATTTACAGTAATTACTTACCTCAAACCGGCACAAATACTAATCCGCGATGCTCTTTCCTCTCGAATCTGCTCCCCATTGCTCCGAATCTAACCAAAACCATATTAATATCATCAATATATGCTAAAGGAATAAAGCCCACTCGAAAATATGTAACCAAAATTCCCGAAATTGGCCAAACTCGGCCCCCGGGCCCACATCTCGGAATTCTATAAAAATTATATCACAAGAATACTCATCCTTTCCCGAGTCTATATATACCAAGAACATCAAAATCGGATCACAATAGCCCCTTCAATTACTCAATTAAAGTCCAAGTTTCTCATGCCCTAACTTCCCCAATTTTGCGTTTAAATTCAACTAATTTCAGGTTTAATTACTTACAAAACAACATAGAATCGAGTTACGAAGTCAAAAATATTACCTCCAAGTGTTTCCCTTCGATTCCCTCTTCAATCCCTCTCAAAAAGCTCCAAAACTGCTCAACAATGGAGGAAAATAGACTAAAATTCGCAAAAATGGCTTTTATAAAAACACTGCCCAACACTATATATATCTTCAGTGCGTTCTGTCTCAAGGAACACGTTCGCAAAGCACAGGAAGTTCCCACTCTACGTGTTTGCGTCCAGCCACACGCGTTCGCACAGAGTAAGCGGGTAGGCCACCCACGTGCCCAAACACCTACGCGATCGCACCAGGCCAAACGCGATCGCACTGCTTCCCCCTCCCTCACTTCCGCAGTCGCGGCCCCACATAGGAGATCACATAGAAAAAAAACAGATGCTTCATAACAAGCCTATGCGATCGCATTCACACATACATGATCGCATAGAAGGATAACGGAACTAAACACCAGCAGATTTTTCTGCAATTCTCCCAAGTCCGAATTGGTTCGTTAACCTCCTGAAACACACCCGAGGCCCTCGGGATCTCAACCAAACACGCCAACACATCCCATAACCTCATTCAAACTTCGTCGGGCCTTTGAAACACCCAAAACAATGCCAAAACACCAAAATCACATCAGATTCAAGCCTATGAACTTTGAGATTTCTAAATTTCGCCAAAGATGCCGAAACCATCCAAAACACGTCCGATTGACCTGAAATTTTGCACACACATCCAAAATGACACTACAAACCTGTTCCTACTTCTGGAATTCCATTCCAACACCGATAGCTAATTTTCCACTGCCGACCAAAAATTGCCAAAAACTAACTTTTGCCAATTCATGCCTAATTCTACATCGGACATCAAAACCAAATTCCGAACACACTCCTATGTCCCAAATCACCTAAAGAAGGTATCCGAACCATAAAGTTTACATTCCGAGGTCGTTTACCAATAAGTCAACTTCCGGTTGACTTTTCCAACTATTGAACCAAGTTAAGAGACTAAGTGTCTCGTTTCTCTCCAAAAAATCGCTCCGAACCCGAGCCAACCAATCTAACACAAGATAATGAAGTTGAACCACATATAATGAAGCAGAAATGGGGGAAATTGGGCTATTACTCTCGGAACAACCGGTCGGGTCGTTACATCCTCCCCCACTTAAACATACGTTCGTCCTCGAACGTTCCAAGATTTTTCCTCCAACACCATCAAATCGTCGCGTAATCTCACCATGCACATACCCGGGGGGTGATCCCACGTCACCCTATCCCATATTGGTCCAATAGCACAACATTGTTGATATTTCGAAACCCAACCTGACCCATAAACCTTAGAACCAAATTCCCACTTCTGAAACAATTTACAAGATCAAAATTCCACTACTATAAATTGAATAAGTCTGAACACACTGAATCAAGCCATATACGTAACCCCGAATGTAATCACAATAGCTGCTCAAAACTACCCAATACCGGTAAATAACCTCTTAACAAGCAAAGCCTCGCTTTAACACTTTCATAAGGTGCCGATGATGAAAGGAACACGTAGAAAATAACAATCATTCGTCCGATCAGTCAGACATGAAGCTCCCCCTTCCCAAATAAGAATTATAGCAGATTTCACAGCCGACTCCCGATATTTATCCTTCCAACTATGATGTAGACAATTGACAGTATTCATTCAAGGTCCAATGACCTCTTCTCATCCAACACAACCACTCTGATGACATTACACATCAATACAATTCAAAGCCATAACTTGTACAACTCGTGCACTCAATAGAAACATCCGTAATTACAAATTATATAAAAGATTCACACGAGAGGACCATCCCGCCATTAACAATTACCGTCACAACACCATGCTAGGAGCCTGACACTCATCAAAAAAACCAAAACACATGAATCCGACACCAAAGATCATACCTCCACATAACTCGTCTACAATACGGGGATCCCATCCACACACTGGTCCACATGAAATACTTCAAGTCACCTTGCTCAAAATCAATAACCATGCGCAACTCGACATCAAGTACTCAAAGTGCGTTGCCCTAACCATGGGGAATCGAACGAAACCATGCCACACGAACCCGCAAGAACATAACCAATACGTCTCAATCCTGCAATACCCAATTACTTCCCTTACTCAAATCTAGCTATAATCCCAATTATAATCGCACCATATTTTCCTATAACCAACGATCACAACTCCTCGCAACACCGAAGGGTAACTCATACATCACTCCAGAACACGAATAAACTCAATGACAATAGAATGGTACATACCTCAACAATAAAAATTTAGAGTCAGCAATTCTGACCCGGTGCAAAACACACACTCATACGGGCCTACCAATAACCCTAAATCAACTCTGGTCACCCACAACAGATAGATAACTCACCAAAAAGTTCACAATGACTGAATCATGGCACATACTAACATCTGACTAGCTTTGCTTGCACCTTCATATTTCACTACCACAAAATAAACTATTTATGAGAACTCTCAGTCTCGAAGTCCATGAAGCGCACGAATCTCCATATCTGATCACATCTCCGCCGCTCGAATATATAACAACTCTAATACTCAATCATTCCACGAGGGATACCCCTATAATTCTTCTGTGCCACCAAGCAACCTTGAATATCAGTAGTCGAATCCAACAAGAGAGCGTCAAAATACCAATGAAGTACCCTTAACTCCACACATTGCCCTTTCTGAAATGTATACCCTCATCAAGACACCCAATAGTGATATCATCTACCTAGTCGTCTGAAACTGCTGATGTTGTCTAAGAATTTTTGTTTTGACTTCCCTTCCAGAATTGAACCGTGACCTCACTTATGCAAATCTCAACTCTACCCAACATACCGCATACGCCGTGCCATCCTAGGACAAATATGGGAATTTCATGATCCCTTCCGAGCCACAAGCTACTACATACCCAACTAGCCAAGAACTTTCATTTGATCCCATCTAAAAGCAAAATCATTATACATCATAAGCTCCTTGGGCTAGCAGAAAATATACATCTCTAACTGAGCCAAAAATTCACACCTGGAGAACTTTGCATACAACTTCTCCTCCATCAATCTTTATAATACCCTCCTCAAATGTCTACGTGAGTATGCCAGGATGCTATCATTTAATTCAATAACGAGTGAGTATAAAAACAACTGGAATACACTGTTAATCAAATACATGAACGCTATTGGGGCATTGGCCAGCCCAAAAGACATCACCAGGAACTCATAACACAACAGGACGATCCGCTTCACTGCACAACTAAACAACATGAGAGGTTTTCCAATACATTCACAGCTCGAAGCCATATGCCAACTCGAGACAGAAATCAAACACCCAATAGTTCTTTCCACATATCCAGCCCATCCCTTTTTGTCACAACCAAGCAATATGAACACATATCACCCCCAAATCACACTCACCACATAGACATCCAGTCACAAAGCCCTACTGATAAGGACACAAACGGACATATAAGTCCCCAAACACATGTGCTCACATAATGAAATCTCGGCGCTCAAACCACAGATAGAATACGGCCTCAAGTCCTCCAGACTGACCCATTATCAATCTGCTAAAATCACATCTCATCCATGGAAGTCACAAGTCGTCGACACAGCTGATACCAAGCGCTCACGTGCGCCCCGAATACATGGAAGGAATTCAAGAGTTACGCTTTTGGCTGGATAAAATGGATTCGCACGACAAGAATTCTAGAATGTGAGATTTTTCTAAGGGTTCTGTAGCCTCTCGAAGATAAGTACAGATGTCTCCGTACCGATCTGCAAAACTCTACTAAACCTGCTCATGACTGGTGAGTCCTATGTAACCTAGCTCTCTGATACCAACTTGTCACGACACCAAATCTAAATCAGCCGTGATGGCGCCTATCATGGAACTAGGCTAGCCAAAACCACACTCAAATCGTAATAATCTTTCATCTATATCATTACTAAACTGATAACCCATAAAGGTTTCGATTAAACATTTCAAAACAGATAAAGCTACACCAAAAATTAAATACAACCCCGAGATCCCGGAGTCATTGGTCATGAGCATCAACAGAAAATATACAACTCTAGAAAATAAACTCTATAATAGTAAGCAGGAGAGAGAGAGCAGGGCTACAGACGTGTGCAGCTACCTTGAAAAATCTCCGAGAAGTCTCTGGGACCGATACACAGCTCACTATGTCCCTAGCACCTACATCCGCACACAAGGTGCATGGAGTAATGTGAGTACGCTAACTCAGTAGTAATAAAAATAAATCCGGTCTGAGCAGTAAGAAACACATAAAGTCAAATCATCATTTCACAATAAGCACAGTCTTTCTTTTAAACAGTGTATACATTAAATCATTACGCTTAAAAAGCCATTTTCAGTAAAAACTCCTTTGAAAAGTGTAATTTTCAACAATTTCAGAAAATGTCCAAGAAGTTTAGTGTAAAAATGAAATGAATCATAAGTAGCCACTCAGGGAAAAACATGAATAAGAAACTGCCCCTCGGGCGTAACATCACTCAAAATCAGCCCCTCGGACATACCTTATAGTCACTCAAAATCAGCCCCTCAGGAAACCTCATAGTCACCCATACCTCCCAATCACTCGTCACTGGCACTCGACACTCGTCACTCGCACTCAGTAGGTACCTGCACCCACTGGGGGTGTGTACAGACTCCGGAGGGGTTCCTTCAGCCCAAGTGCTAATATCAAGCCACCTCGTGGCATATCATATCCTCACAATCAGGCCCTCGGCCTCAGTCAGTCAAAAACTCTCAAAAAGCCCCCCACGCTATAAGTAAAACGGGGTACTCGACCCAAAAACATCATTTTATATCTCAAAAGTGTAAATAAGCTGAGTTTCGAACTCAGTTAAACATAATATGACTTAGTGTAAATCATAATTCAACACAGTGAGGAAAAGCCCCCAAAGTGTCTAAACAAGTCGGCACAAGGCCCCAAACATAGCTTACACCCCAAATATAACAATAGTCTTAAAACACGATTTAATATATGATTTAAAAGTAAATACGCAACTCAATAGTTGCCACGGGAAGGACCAAGTCCAAATCCACAATCAGTGCACGCCACACGCTCGTCATCCAGCATGTGTGCCACTACAAAAATAGTTAGAAAATACGAAGTCTGAGGTTTTATACCGTCAGCACAAGATTTATAGTCATTACTTACCTCAAACCGACCCAAATACTAATCTGCGATACCCTTGCCTCTTGAATCGGCTCCCGATTGCTCTGGATCTAACCAAAACCGTATTAATATCATCAGTATATGCTAAAGGAACAAAGCCCACTCGAAAATTATTAAATTTAACAAAAATTCCCTAAATTGGCAAAACCCGGTCCCCGGGCCCACGCCTCGGAATTATATAAAAATTGTATCACAAGAATCCTCATCCTTTCCCGAGTCTATGTATACCAAGAACATCAAAATCGGACAACAATAGCCCCTTCAATTACTCAATTAAAGTCCCAATTTCTCATGCCCTAACTTTCCCAATTTTGGGTTTAAATCCAACTAATTTCAGGTTTAATTACTTAGAAAATAATATAGAATCGAGTTATGAAGTCAAAAATCTTACCTCCAATTGTTTCCCTTCGATGCCCTCTTCAATCCCTCTCAAAAAGCTCCAAAACCGCTCAACAATGGAGGAAAATAGACTAAAATTTGCAAAAATGTCTTTATAAAAACACTGCCTAGCACTATATATATCTTCAGTGCATTCGCGTCTCAAGGAACGCGTTCGCGAAGCATAGTAAATCCCCACTCTACGCGTTCAGGTCCACCCACACGCATTCGCACAGGGTAAACGGGCAGACCACCCACGCGCCCAAACATGTACGCGATCGCACCAGGCCAAATGCGATCGCACTACTTCCCCTCCCTCACTTATGCGATCGCGGCCCCACATAGGCGAGTGCATAGAAGAAAAACAGCTGCCTCAGAACAAGCCTATGCGATCGCATTCACATATACGCGATCGCATAGAAGGATAATAGAACTGAACATCAGCAGATATTTCTGCAATTCTCCCAAGTCCGAATGGTCTGTTAACCTCCTGAAACACACCCGAGGCCCTCGAGTCCTCAACCAAACACGTCAACACATCCCATAACCTCATTCAAACTTAGTGGAGCCTTTGAAACACCCAAAACAATGCCAAAACACCAAAATCACATCGGATTCAAGCCTATGAACTTTGAGATTTCTAAATTTCGCCAAAGATGCCGAAACCATCCAAAACACGTCCGATTGACCTGAAATTTTGCACACACATCCAAAATGACACTACAAACCTGTTCCTACTTCTTTAATTCCATTCCAACACCGATAGCTAATTTTCCACTGCCGACCGAAAATCGCCAAAAACTAACTTTTGCCAATTCAAGCCTAATTCTACACCGGACATCAAAACCACATTCCGAACACACTCCTATGTCCCAAATCACCTAAAGAAGGTATCAGAACCATAAATCTACATTCCGAGGTCGTTTACCAATAAGTTAACTTCCGGTTGACTTTTTCAACTATTGAACCAAGTCAAGAGATTAAGTGTCTCATTTCTCTCCAAAAAATTGCTCCGAACCCGAGCCAACCAATCTAACACAACATAATGAAGCTGAACCTCATATAATGAAGCAGAAACGGGGAAAACGGGGCTACTACTCTCGGAACAACCTGCCGGGTCGTTACAAAATGTATGTTTTTTGTATACATAATGTTATATATATAAATTATACAAATTTTATACTCTTTTTTAACTACTAAACGTACATAACTTTTGGCACGGGAAAAAAAAGATAATACCCACCCTATTTTTATATTCACGTAATCCTTGAACTACCAATAATTGGATCCAAGCATAAGCATAGAAAGGGTGGAAAACTACAGTATGTTGTACTCTAGGCAACTCCGATTGTGCTCTATGAAAACAAGAATTTCAATTTTCTATTCAATTCAAAATTCAAATTGAAGAAACTTAAATAAGTGTACAACGGGAACAACTAGTATCTTTCTAGATTATCATCGATGTCTATGCTCGCTACATCAAACTTTTGATAAATATGCTAAACTTTTAATCTCGTTTTGAATCAAATCTTTGGACCACTTTGGCAAAAGGTATCTGCTGAAGCAAAATCCAATGTGCTATTCCATGACACCGTATTTTGTTGTAACCTCTGTTATAGGGTTAATATGCTATGCCAAGTGATACGAGGAATTAAAAATGAAGGAAAGTAAGCACTGAAGGCAATGGTTGTCACGACCCCAAATCCTAAACTGGTCGTGATGGCCCCTATCGTGGAACTAGGATATCCAACTACCGCATGTTCGCAATTTCTTTTAAAAATACCAATCAAGTTTCAAACATTTCATAAAATATACAGAGATTACTAAATAAAGTAGGCCAATTATACACTACCACCAACCCCAAAAACCCGGAGCCAACATGTCATGAGCATCTAGAGGAATAAGCCAAAATATACTATTATAATACAAAACCTCTGAATAAAAGCTAGATACAACAAGAAGGGAAAACAGAGATGCTGCAGACGCTGAACAGCTACCTCTATATCCCGCAATCCGGCTCCCCGCAGAATAAATGGCTAATGCTTGATATCTGCACCTGAATCTGCACACAGGGTGCAGGGAGTAATGTGAGTACGCCAACTCAGTAGTAATGAAAATAAATCAAGTCTAAGCTGCAAGGAAACACATAAAATCAATGCCATCAAATCACAAGATACACAACCTTACTTTCCAATAGTGTAAACATAGATATTCTAAATCATCATGCCTTAAAATCAACTTCAGAAAAGTCCTTTGAAGAATGTATATTTGTAACAACTTCAAAACGAAAGGTTTAGTATGAAAATGAAATGAATCATATAGAGGCCCCTCGGGAAAACCATGTTTCATAAGTTCAAAATGAAAGTAGTAAAATCATAAGTAGCCCCTCGGGCAAAACATGTATCATAATCAGCCCCTCGGGCATGCCTCACAGTCACTCAGCACTTCACAATCTCTCAGTACCTCACAATCACTCATGCCTCCCAATCACTCGTCACTCGGCACTCGGTGCGCTCATTGGGGTGTGTACAGACTCTGGAGGGGCTCCTCCAGCCCAAGCGCTAATATCACTTAGCACCACACCATCCTCACCATCACTCAGCAGAACTACTCAAAAGGCCCCTCGGGCGAATTAATAAAATAGGGTACTCGACCCAAAACATCATTTTAAAACTCAAAGTAGTGTAAATCAGGCTGAGTTGCGAAAACAGTAAGCACAATGTGGCTGAGTGAAATTATCGACAAATAGTGAGGGAAAACAACAGTAAAAAGCCTCAAGGGGACTAAACAGATCGGCACGAGGCCCCAAACACGGCTTATAAGCCCAAATATTCCAAAAATCTTTAGAACAAAATTTAGCATAAGGATTTTGAGTAAAATATGCAACTCATTAGTTACCGTGGAGAGGAACTAGTCCAATCCAAAAATCAGTACGTGCCACATACTCGTCATCCGGCATGTGCACCAGTCTAAATTCGGTGAGAAATATGTAGTCCGGGGTTCCATACCCTCAGGACAAGATTTATAACCATTACTTACCTCTACCGAGCCACATCACTAGTCCGCAATGTTCTTGCCCCTCATGGCTCCCGATTTCTCCGAATCTAGCCAAAACCAGTTAACATCATCAATATATATCAAAGGATCACAACCCAATCGAACACTATCAAATTGTACAAGAATCTCTAAATTCGGCCAAACCTGAGCCCCGAGACCACGCCTCAGAATTCGATAAAATTTGCATCAATAGAATCCTCGTCCTCCCACAATTGCCCACTAAAATCCTCAAAAGAAAAATCCAATTCCCATGCACCCTTCTTCCCCAATTTTAGGTTTAATTCCAGCAATTTATGGTTTAATTACTTAGAAAATGACATATAAATGAGTTATGAAGTTCAAAACCTTACCTCGAAGTGATTCCCTTCAATTTCCTCTTTAAATCCTCTCAAAAGTGCTCCCAACTCGTTCAACAATGGTGAGAAATGAACTATTCTAGCACAAATGGCCTTTTAAAACATTCTGCCCAACCATTAAATTTTCCTCACTGCGATCGCGACTCTTGGCACGCGATCGTGATGCACAGACCAGCCAATCAATGCGATCGCAGACCAATACACGCGATCGCATAGAACAACTCTCCCCCCCCCCCCCCACACGCGCCTCAGAAACACCCACGCGATCGCACTGCCTTTCCTGACTAACCTATCTGATCGCAATCCTAACCACGCGATCGCATAAAACAAAATGCCTGCCCCACTATGTTACTCTACGCGATCGCAAACATCCTCCTGTGATCGCGTAGAAGGAAACCAGAACCTCACACCAGAAAAAATCTGCCTAGTTTTCAAGCCAAGAGTTGGTCCGTTAACCACCCGAAACACACCCGAGGCCCTCGGGACCTCAACCAAGCATACCAACATATCCCATAACATCATTCAAACTTATTTGAGCCTTCGAAACACCAAAAACAACGCAACAACACCAAAATCACATCAAATTCAAGCCTATGAACTTTGAAACTTTCAAATTTCGCCAACTATGCCGAAACCAACCAAAACACCTCCGATTGACCTGAAAGTTGGCAGACATATCCAAAATGACATTACAAACCTCCTCACACTTCAGAAATTCCATCCGACCCCGATAGCCTTTTTTCCACTGCCGACCGGAAATCACCAAAACTAACTTTCGCCAATTCAAGCCTAATTCTACACCTGACATCAAAACTTCATTCCGAACACACTCCTAAGTCCCAAATCACCTAAAGAAGCTATCCGAGCCATAAAATCCACATTTCAAGGTCGTTCACCAATAAGTCAACTCTCAGTTGACTTTCTCAACTATTAGGCTACTTTAAGAGACTAAATGCCTAAATTCTCACCATAGCCACTCCGGACCGTAACCAACTGACCCAACACAGCAAAAACATGCTAGCAATATATAAAAAATGCAGAAATGGGGGAAACAGGGTAAATCTCACGGAACGACCAGTCGGGTCGTTACATCCTCCCCCTCTTAAACGAACGTTCGTCCTCAAACGGGTCTAGAAACATACCTGGAGTCTCGAATATGTGAGGATATCTGCCCCGCATCTCCCGCTCAGTCTCCCAGGTGGCATCCTCCACCGGCTGCCCTCTCCACTGAACCTTCACTGAAACTATATCCTTAGACCTCAGCTTCCTGACCTGTCGACCCAAAATAGCCACTAGCTCTACCTCATATGACATATCACCCTCGAGCTGAACCGAGCTAAAGTCCAAAACATGGGAAGGGTCACCAACATACTTCCGGAGCATCAAAACATGGAATACTGGATGAATACTCAATAAACTAGGAGGCATAGCAAGCCTATAAGCCACCTCCCCAACCCTCTGAAGAACCTTAAGTGGCCCAATGAACCTGGGACTCATCTTCCCCCTCTTCCCGAATCTCATAACACCCTTCATGGGAGACACCTTCAGCAACACCTTATCCCCAACCATGAAAGACACCTCTCGGACCTTCTGATCCGCATAACTCTTCTACTGCATCGTGCGAAGCCGCTCCTGAATCAACTTCGCCTTACTCAATGCATCCTAAACTAAGTCTGTGCCCAATAGCCTAGCCTCACCCGGCTCAAACCAACCAACCGGAGACCTGTACCTCCTACCATATAAAGCCTCATACGGAGCCATCTGGATACTCAACTGATAGTTGTTATTATATGCAAACTCCGCTAGTGGCAGAAACGGGTCCCATGAACCACCAAAGTCAATCACACAAGCACGCAACATATCCTGCAAAATCTGAATGGTACGCTCCGTCTGCCCGTCGGTCTGAGGGTGAAACACTATGCTCAACTCGACCTGAGTACCCAACTCTCTCTGCACGGCTCTCCAAAACTGAGATGTGAACTAAGTACCTCTGTCGGAAATGATAGAAACCGGAACCGCATGCAATTGGACAATCTCCCTTATATAAATCTCAACTAACCTCTCTGAAGAATAAGTAGTACCAACAGGGATAAAGTGCGCGGACTTGGTCAGCCGATCCACAATAACCCATATAGTATCAAACCTCCTCGAAGTCCGTGGGAGTCCAACTACAAAGTCCATGGTGATCCGCTCCCACTTCCACTTCGGAATATCTAACCTCTGAAGCAATCTACCAGGTCTCTGGTGCTCATACTTGACCTGCTGACAGTTGAGACACCGAGCCACAAACTCCACAATATCCTTTTTCATCCTCTTCCACCAATAATGCTGCCTCAAATCCTGATACATCTTCGCGGCACCGGGATGCATGGAATACTGTGAACTATGAGCCTCTGCTAGAACCAAATCTCGAAGCCCATCTAAATTGGGCACGCAAATCCGGCCCTGCATCCTCATGACCCCATCATCCCCAATAACCACATCCCCGACATAACTGCGACGGACCCTATCCTGAAGAACAAGCAAATGTGGATCATCATACTAGCATGCTCTAATCTGATCATAAAGAGAAGACTTGGGGGCTACACAAGCCAACACCCGCGGGGGGCTCTGATAGATCCAATCTCACCAACTGAACCGTTAAGGCTTGAACATCAAGGGCTAATGGCCGCTCTACTACTGGAAAGTAGGCTAGACTCC
>ML328547.1:0-14674 GCA_005239505.1 Nicotiana paniculata | reverse complement strand
TGATACTGTATAACCTACTCAGATGCATTGTTGAATTATATATACGTTATAGTATTACAGTGAGGTATTTTTTTGTTGTTGTGTGTGTGTGTGTGTATATATATATACATGAAGTGCTAGTAACACAGGGTCGGATTATAGTATATGATACTGTATAACCTACTTAGATGCATCGTTGAATTATATATACATTATAGTATTACAGTGATGTGTTATTGTGTGTGTGTGTGTGTGTGTGTATGTATATACATGAAGTGCTAGTAACNTATAACACGCTTCGTTGTACAATTTTAACTACATATATAGCATGTTAGAGTATATTTTAGTGTATTCATCTCTTGTATTACAAAAGTGTTAACGGATTACATTTATATTATTTAGATAGTATGATATTTAATTTTGATCAATGTTGACCTGAAAAGAGACCAACTTTGGTCGCTTTTTATATAGAAATCAAAATTAGCGACCAAAGTTGGCCGCTAAATATAAATCAGATTTATTTTTATATTTTAAAATATTTAAAATAATAACATTATTATTAAACGTTAGAACTGGGTCTAGATTAGCGACCAAAATTCGTCTCTATCTGCTTCCCATTTATTAAGCGACCAACTTTGGTCGCTAATTTTAAATTATATTTATTTATATTTTATAATTTTTTTACATAATAATATAATTAATAAAATTTTATATCTGGGTCCAGATTAGCGACCAAAGTTGGTCTCTATTTTCTTCCACTTCCATAAGTGACCAACTTTGGTCGCTAATATGAAATTTTATTTATTTAAATTTTATAATTTTTCAAAATAATAATATAATTATTAAAAATTTTATAACTGAGTTCCACTTTGGCGACCAAAGTTGGTCGCTAATTTTAATATTTCTTTGATCAAGCAAGTCTGATTAGTACGGTCAATATTTTGACCACATTATCGAACAAAAAGTGACCAACTTTGGTCGCTAATTTATTTAAAATTATTTTTAATTATTTTATCCATTTTAGCGACCAACTTTGGTTGCTTTTTTTGATAGACCAATTTTGGTCGCAAATTTTTGGTCACTTTTTGCTGGATTTTTAGTAGTGTTTTGTCCTAGTCATTTTTCTTTTCGGTGGCCTCCCAATTTTCTATTTGTCGTTTATTATTTTTTATATTTTTTTCTCTATTCTATTATTTTATATATGATCTAGCAAAAACACCCAAAAAAAAAAACTCTAAAACTTTAAAATTATATAAAATAAGCATTCTTCTTAATATTAAAGTATCCGAAAAACTTGGGTCTTAATGGAAATTTTGGATTGAGATCATTTTTCTTTTTCATCTTATTTTTATTATATCATAAAAATTTATTATATGGTTCTTAAATATAATTTAATTTTTTTTACTATTAAATTATGATACAAATTTCGTAAACATTGCTTAAAAAATATGAGATTTATGATTTTGATTTTTTGGAACTTGTAGCTAATTTTATTTTATATTTATGGGGCATAATTTACTTATTGAAGTTATTTTTAATTTTTTTTCTTATTCTGATCGATGTAATTCTCTTATTGAAGATGTTATCTTACTTGTGTAAATTTGTTTTTAGTATACAAAAAAAGATATAATTTCCTGGTGAAAATATTGATTCTTGTGTTGTTATAATAAAATTATTATTTCGTAATTGGTTGTTTTTTGATATCTGAGATGTAAGTTTTATATTTGCAAATAAAAAATATTTATTAGGTTGACCCGAATAAACTTAAAACATCGGAATAAACGTTCGTAACAAATTCTATATTAATCACTACAAAATAAATGTTAAAGGAAATTATTACACCCGTTATCTTCAAATCTTAGATCCGCCTCTGCTTCCACATCCATAAATTAACCATAACGCTTGATTCTCTCTACTTTCAAAATCACCACCTGAAGACTACAGTTACTTGCCCACAAACCTCCACGACGTGCACTCACATAAAGAAAACATAAAAACTTCAAACAGCGATCATTTCACTCAAATGATTTCTCCACACATTCATCTTTACCACTTTTCCTGGTCTCATTTTACTTCTACTAGAGGACACTGGTCCTCGATCAATATAATCCTACCTTGACTGTAATAACACTACTGAAACCAATTTAGTACGTTGGTTTTTGTATTTTTGGGCTTCTTTTAGCATTAAGAGGTCAATGTGGAGATCATGATAATAAGTGATCTTATAAGGATTAGTGATAGAGTTGTGTTGACGTAGTTCGGCAAAAATGAGAATTCAACATGATTGTGCAACTGATTATTTGTGTAAAGATCTCTTTTTTAATCCCCTTATTAGAATTTCTGACTTCGCCACTAAATATCAACTTATATCATCGGGAAGGATGAATATGATGAACTTGCTTGTAAGTGATACCTAGTTTAGTGTTCCAAGGCTTCATAAGAAACTATTATGTAATAAGCAAACCGAAAATTGTATTACATGGGTAAAACCGAAACTTTTTATCTGTATCAGTGAGTATAACTGCTTGACATCATAGGCGGATCTAGAATTTTTATAACATGAGTGCACCACTAAAAAAATGAGAAAAAATAAAGTATTAATTAAGAATTGGTCTCTGCTCCTCTAGGTGAATAACTCAACATTCAACCAAGTGCACTATTTAGCCTCTTTGGAGCATGGTGCCAACAGATAATATTAGATCAACTCTAAAAAAATATGTGCTTAAAATACCTAATTTGATGGAGAGATCATGGGTACACGCGCCTCATATATTGGGCTATAAATCTGCCCCTGCTTGACATCGAATGTTATTTGTGCCCCATCCATGTAGTTCAGAGATGTGTTTGACACAAAAATTTAGGTGAATGTGTTACCCTCCCTATTTCATGAATGGAAAAATCTACTTATGAAGGTATCTGAAGAGCTGTCTATACCTGAGTTTTATGCTTATGACTAGTGTAGCACATTAGGCTAGGAAGCAAAACTCTAGTTTCCACTTGGCTGACTAAATAATCAACCAGTTATAGTCAATATTTATTGTGCTAGTAGCCCTCTAAATGTCTGTCGTCATTTTCTGTTGAGCAACATGGCCTCCTTTCCTGATTGAGAGTTATCTCTACGCTTTTAGGTCTTTGTGCTGATTTTGTCGCCACCATTCTTATCTAATCTTCTGGGCTTTGTTTGCAATGTGTGAAGCAAACTTTGTTATAACATCTGCTGTCAAGGATGTATGTGGAAATTCCAACGGAGAGGCTTTTCCTGGACAAGTATGGAAAGATTTGTTTGTGCCTGGATGAGATTGTGTGGACGGTAAGGGAATTGTCTTTATGTTTGAACAATAAAAAATTTCTGTTACGTGGAGCTCACATTTCTTCAAGTACTTTGGCTTGAAGCTTGTAGGAAGACCATACACAGCTAAGAAAACTGTTTTACATATCAGATACAACCAATGTGATGGGAAATCACCCTTTTTTTTTAGTTGATAGATGGAATGCACGATTTAGATTGGTAACCTTTTTGTGTCATCGTTCGCCTGGTGCTTAATTTTCTTGAAAAAGCATGCTCTTTAAATTTACTTGAAATAGATTTTTAGATTGATGATCCTTTTTCATCCCAGTTGACGGACCAGAGGTGAGATATCGTTTTGACTGTGAAACTCTGTTTGGCACTTCTATTTGATCCTATCTGTACATAGTTGTCAGTGTCTTTCGGATTTTACTGTATTGATGTTGGTTATAATTACTCCATTCTTGTATAGTTGTAAACTCTAATGAGGGCCAATAGCAGCTCCATTCTCTAATCTTTCGCCCAAAGCCTAAAAAGGGCCAATATTGTCTGAGAATATATATCCCAACAAGTTCATGTTTTCAAGGACAGATTATTCATAACCTTTTCAACTCATCAAGCATTACAAAATTTTACATGCTGAATATGCAAGCACCTTATTTGCAAAAAGAAGAAGGATTTACGCAATAACGTACTAAAAGGGCAGGCAGGTGCACAATGCATCCTACTTCACACAGGGTCCGAGAAAGGGCCGCATCCCGAGGGCGTGATAGTCCATGAAATACTGCTCATTTCCTACTCTGGACCTGCTGCTGACCAAGTAAGTCATGATATGAAAATTGTTTCCACGTGCTTGATCATTTAAGCTAGCTTTGCCTAGGATATATAACTACACATTTGAACATAGAGATTATCAAATGGACTTGCTCCAGTTGGATAATTCTGTGGGATGCTGCATAATGGTTTCACCAGAGGGAAAGCAAGATGAGGGATTGTTTAATCCTGAGGTTGAGCCATATGCATTCCAACAAAACGATGTTGTGGGGAAATCCAAAAACGAAACAAGTTGAACATCTTCCAAATATAGATTTCTACATGGGGAGCTATCACTACAGGCAAATTTTATTGCATTTGTTGTTGCTGACGATCCTCGAATACCCACAAACGATACGCTGTTAATGCCAATAGCCAAAGTCTGCATTTCGGATATTCACAGTAGTTAGATGCAAACGAACACAATTGGTCAAATATGTTCAGAAAACACAAACGGGGAAGTATTGTCCCAATTTATTTGATATTTTTCGTCTTTTTATTTTATCTAGCTAATTAATCAGACGAAAGTAATATTCGTTATTTTAATATTATATGTTATACATTGATTCAAGAACTATATAAAAATTACATATTACCTAAGACTATAAGTTGCAAAATTTTTCATATCGAAATAACTTTTTACAAAATACTATATTTTAAAGTGTTATCGAAATTCACATTATTCAAATTTTAGGAAACAAAAGCTGTAACAAATAATTGGATATATTAGTGAGTATAGCCTGTTTAATGCAGAAGTGTAATATATGGTTTGCTACGTGATAACGAACTATATGATCACTTGGTTCTCAAAAAATGATCACTTAATAATCATGGATGTTTTTTAATTTCATCACTAGTAGGGCAACAATTTGCTGTGTGATATGAAGTGTACGTTAAATAATAAGCTCAAAATAGAAGTAGCCTCGCTCGTTAAATTTATCAACGAAATACTAATTAACTGCATAAGTTTTAGACATGCAATAAATAGCTTACCTGATTGGGACAAGCCAGTGGAGAATCACAATAATATTGATCTATTATGATAGGATTTGACACATTTTCCATCCACACGTTCGCAAAAGCAATCTTTCTGACAAACCCCCTACCTCCCTGGTATATAAAGCATATATGAGGAAAACCAAAATAGGGATTGCATTCAGCAAATTAAATCAAATTCCTAAAGATGAAAACTGGTGATTGAATGATCACACATTTAAATGATATTCCCTTATTATGTTTTAATTTATGTGTCGTTGTTTAACTGAACATGAAGTTTAAGAAAGAAAAGAAAGCCGTTTGATTGCGTTGTTAAACATGTCATAACATTTATGTGACTATAAAAAACTTTTCGTTACAAATAAGAGATAATACGTAAATACCCCATTGGGATTTTTTCACTTTACCAGTTGCACCATCATATTTTGCAGGGTCCTTTTACCCTCTGTATTTGTTAGAAGAGGCTAATCCCAGTTTCAAAAGAAAAAGGGTAAATCACGCACCAATCTTTGTTTGGCACGTGTAATTTTTTTTTATCAATTTATCTTTTTATTTATTCTTTTTGTCTTATTTTATTATTTTCTCTTACATTTCCTTTCTTTATATCTCTTTTTCTTCGCCATTTTCACCCACCTATAAACGGTGGAGATGACTTAGAAAAAAGATAGCATCACCAAAATCACCATTTTTTTCGGTGAGAAATATTATAAGAATAAAAGGGGCGAAAAGAAAGAAGAAAAGCAAAGGAAAGAAGAAAAAAAAGTAAAAAAATAATAAAATAAAAAGGAGAAAACATACAAAACAAGATTTGCTTCCCACCATCATCAACTTTTCCCTCGAGTAATATGTCAAAGGAAGACAAATGTAAAAATGAAAAAGAAAAAAAGAAAGAAAAGACATTAATAGAGAAAGAAATAAAAGATAAGAAGAAAAAAAGAAAGAAAATGGCAGAAGCAAGCTGGGGTGTAAAAAAGGCGGATATAATAATAAGAAAAGAAAAGGAAGAAAGAGGAAGAAAATGAAAAAAATAATTTTTTAGAGCTTTTACCCCGATTTATCATGTGTAAATCAAAGCAAGTGCCATGTCATTTCAAAAGATGGTAATTATTATAGCTTCTAACAAATACAGAAATAATGGAACTCCCGCAAAATATGACGGTGCAATTTATAAAGTGAGAAACTCCCAATGAAGTAATTATTTATTATCCCTATAAATAAAATGAAAAACTTAAAGTTAAATTATTTTTAAAATATAATTATTTTCTTTACGAACTAATAAGAAAATAATGTCATATAATATGAAACAAACAATAAATTAATACTACTATACATGATTACCTGCCAAGTCTTTATCCTCACACCATTTTCTGTGTTGGAAAGATACGCTCCATCAACACTGACATCGTGCACTTGAGACGATGAGTTTGACTTTCCCAAGCTTCCAATACTAAAATAATAATGGGACATATATCAGCCATCAAACCAAAAACCTTACTTAACAAAACAGTGTAAAAACGTTCTACCTTATACCATGGCCCGGTCCACAAGCAATGTTTTTGACCAAGATTCTTGAAGAATTGCCCACTATAGATATACAGTCATCTCCTGGCGGATTCAATTTGTGCATGTAACAGCAAATTAAAATATAACAATAATAGAACATACTGCTAACATTGATACCAACCTAGGGACAGACCGAAGCATAAAGTATCCCGTCTTTACACGCGGAGTTTAGTCGCACTTCAAGCAAAGGCGTATCCAAGAGGGGTACGGCTCCTCTTTCCAAATCATGTATAACAATGTTATATTTCTTCAAAATTACTTAAATATAGGTGCGTGAACCCATACTCAAAAACTCTTATGATGCAAATATTATTCGGTGCACCTCTACATGTTAAATTAGCAATTCACACCTCACTCTGAATGATCTTGTTTTTGGCATGAAGTATAGAAATATATGTGAAAATTACTAAAATTTCAAAAAGGGTATAATTTTAAACCTAGAATTTCAAAACTGCAGTGGGTTCATGGTAAGAGAAAAAAGTTAAACCCGTCATGTAATTAAATTCTAGATCCACCTCTTCACAATAGTGCATCCATTCTCTTGAAATCCTGGATCTGCTTCTGACCCCAAGGGGTGTGATAGACAGTTTACCCTAATGCAAGAATTAGTTGCTGCTTTTGCAGTTCGAACGCGTGACCTACAGGTCAAACTGAAACAACTTTACCGTTGCTCCAAGGTTACTTTGAACTCTAATACCAACATGCGTAGACCAAAAATAAACAAACCTATTTTCTATTATGACAACAGAACCTTGTATTTAGACCAAAAATAAACAAACCTGTGCCAATACTGCTATCTCTGATACCAACATGTGTAGATGAGCTTATGTGAATTCCATCTGTGTTAGGGCTCTTAGCTGGTGCTTGCACTATAAGATGTGATACTTCAACATGTATACACTTAGAAATTGATATATGCATTTGTTGACTATTAAGCATCCTTAGATCCCTCACTTTGAGATTGTTGCATCTGTAGAAAGTCATTGCCTGTATTGTCATTAAACTAATCAATCATAACCATAATCACTATTAAAAGTAAATCTCCTTCTTATATACATTGACAGCGCACATAAATTTTACACTATCAGTATAATTTAACCTGTCATAATAACTTTTTAGGTGACCTGATAGTGAAAAATTCATTTTACACTGTCAATATATAAGAGTTAAACCGTAAAAACAAATGAGTTCGGGGGAAAATAGCACTGACTGTTGGAGCATGTCGACAAGGCTGCCAAATAACAAGATTGTAAAACGTCAGAATTTTATGGTGTGAAAGAATTCCATAAAGCACAAAGTATATATTAGTATAGCAATGACAATTAATTACATTGGTAGTATTAATCTTGCATGACTTAGACCACCATTTCTGGCCCATCCCGTTAATTGTTCCTCCTCCTTCTACAGTCAGGTATTTCACTTTAAAGAAATAAAGCCATTTATGTGGATTCAAACCATCCCAGACTTGAGGCTCTTTCGGCGCTACAATAGAACCTGCAATCTTATAGGTAATGTATTGCAGGAAAAAAGAAATTTATTAACTGATTATCTTTATTAGCAAAACATATATAGCAGTGTTGTACAAGCTACAAGCTTAAGCACTTACTGATAGAGACACCTTTGATCGGCAAGGCCCAACAAAATCAATTGGTCGAACAAGAAAAGAATATCCACTCGGGATTACAATTTTTGGTCGTAATGGTGAAGAACATGCGATTTTCCAGACATCTTGAAATGGCTGAAAATGTATAAGAACTCTTTAATTAACCGAAGCTACTTAAGTACTAGTAGTATTAATTGTGTGAATACATAGATGGAAATAAACATACACCTTAACTTATCGATGTTTACATACACAGAGAACGATAGTGTGTATGTGAAGATATGTGCAATATATTCATTCAGGTTAATGTAACCGCCCAGAGGCGGATCCAGGACTTAAACCTTATGGGTTTAACTTTTAAAATTTTAGCACCGAACCCATTATATTTTTAAAATTATGGGTTCATATCTACTATTTTTACAATCTTAATGAATTTTTACTCCGCGTCGAAAGTTATGGGTTCAATTGAACCCCGATTACATGCTACATCCGCCCCCTGTAAACACCATATGCGTATAAGTTCTTACTCTTGACCTTAGTGTCATCTGTTGTGAAGATATGTGCAATATGTACATTTAGGTTCGTATAAATACTGGATGCGTGTAAGTTTTTACTCTTACCTTAGTGTCATCGGTTATGCCATCTCCTTTGGCTCCAAACTCATTGACGTAAATAAGGGTTTTTGATCTGCCTGTTATGTTGTTCAGTGTAGGGAACTGATGAATCACAGAATGCAAACCATTTACATTTGCGAAAAGCAAGAAGGAATAGATAGTAGTATATAATAATAGTGATGCCAAATTAGAAACAGAAGTGGAATAATACGAAGAAAAAGTGAAGTAAGAAGATCTCAGCTCCCCCATATTCTGTTAATTAAACTGACAGAAATAATCACGAGGGAATTTATAGTAACATACCCGAAAGCCAAATGATTTCTGTTACGTAGTTGTTTTCTCTCATGTACGATGAAGAGGGAAGGTTCCAAGAAAGAAAGGAAAAGGACTTGGGAATTTCCTAAACTGGCAATATTACACTTAAACAAAATGAATCAATCCCATAACTGTTAGAAAAATATTTGACATGGGTCCATTATTTGTAAGCCACACATGCATATTTTGTAAGACTTTCCTCCACTGGACAAATTTTGAGCAAAAGGAATGACATTGAATCTGGGATTAGTTGAAAATATCTCTATATACAAAATCTAAAATTGAAGAGTAAGTAGTATTCTGTTTGCTTACAAGCTGAGCATATTTTTAGCATTCATTGATGTTAACTTGATCGAATTTTGAGTGAAAGTAGGAATTTATTAATTAATAGTAGTACACACACAAACATACATTACGTCAAAAGAAAATCTGAAAATGTTTTAATATTAATGAATAAGTTTCGTAAATATGAAATTTATTCTTTAAACATGATCTAATATTCACTTTTAGATCAACTTAATTATGGCAAAATACTAAAGTTATTTGAATTTTTAAGTTGTAATATGTCACGTAGTGCTTAATGCAAAATTAATTTAGTTTATACTCAATTGTATCAAATACAAAACAAGACAAATTAATTAATTAAAGAGTTAAATTAATTTTTTTGGTAAGTAAAGTATATTATTAGAAATATGTACGTCAGACCGAGATATGGTCCCAACCTTAGTTCTGGACCAACCGTGATACTATTAAACCTATTATCAATCGCCTCTAAAGCAGGCATGTAACTATGGATATATATTAAGATTTTGCATGAAACTAGCTAACTTTGGTCTTAGACTACTCCTGTAATGCACTTCCTGGACAATCAATCGTGTGATGTCTTCCACTCTCCTCTTCTTCTGGTTGAATATTCTGCAGTTCCTTTCCTGTTACAAATAATATATGGCAGCAACAAATACCAGTCTGCACACCACCTCTCTTGAGTTCCTTCCATTAGCATGCATGATGGTTCATTCAAGTTCCTCACTCCAACCTTGTACACCTCTATGGATGTTCTGCCATGTTAATATTTTTTTTCATACACTTCCTGAGAATTGGCATTTATAAAACTAGTGTTGATGACATTATGTTTCTTCTTCACATAGCGGGCATTCTGAATTGGTCTTTATACCCCATTTGATCAGCCTGTCCCAAATGTAAAGTTTGTTGTGTATAGCCAGATATAAAATGAAGAGCCATTTTAGACATCCTATGTTGTTGCATATCAACCTTTTCCAAGATAATTTTGGAAAATTTCCTCTCAATCTGTTGTAGAAATATCTAATGGGGTATTTCTCGGTATTAAGCTCCTGATGTTCAATGCAGCTTGTTTAGCGTTGATAGACCAAACTTGCCTTCCTTTTATGTAATATGTGTTCCATTGGATCCATAAATTATCCTTTTTCTTGTGTAGGTCCACAAGTGTTTGACAATTGCAGCCTGGTTCCATATCTGTAAGTTGGTGATGTTCGGACCCCCTGATGATTTTGGCCAACATAGTTTATTCCATGATATCAAAGCTTTTCTCTTGCCTTCAGTTTATCCTGTCCATAGAAACTTTTTACAAATTGTCTTAATCTTTGTAATAATGTTCTTTGGGAGAGGAAAAATTTGCGACCGAAAAGATTATATGGTAGTTAATACACTTTTAATCAGTTGTAATTTTTCAGCATATGAGAGGAACTTGACTGTCCAGCTAGTGATCCTTCTAATCATTTTGTCCAGTAGAGGTTGACAGTGGTGTACTGATAACCTCTTTTTGCTCATTGGTACCCCAAGATCTCTGAATAGTAAATTTCCCATCTGAATGGAGCTACGTAGAAACATCACATATTATTTATCACCTCTATAAAATAGGAGCAAATCATCAACAAAACTAAGTTGAATTACTCCTAGCTTCTCACACCTTCGGTGATAGTTAAAATCTGATTTGCTCTTCAAAGTTCTCAGTACCTTGTTAGATACTCCATTTCCAAGATAAAAGGAAAAGTTGGCACAAGATCACCTTATCTTATACCTCTCTTAACAACAAAATGAGGAGTTGGTTTACCATTGATAATGATGGAGTTTGTAACTGTGCTGATGCAACTCATGATCCATCTGAAAAACTTTTCTAGAAAGTTAAGGCCTGATAGTACTTGTTCCAGGAACACACATTCAATGGAGTCATATGCTTTTTGCATGTCAATCTTGACCATGCATCTAGGAGATATACCCCTTATACCATAGATTTTTACCAATTCATGACTAAGTAAAATCTTAGCTGAGAGTAGTCTGCCAGGTACAAAGGCTGCCTGATTGCAATCCACCAATGAATCCATAACATGTCGCATCCCATTTGTGATCATTTTTTAGATGATTTTGTACAAAGTAGTACAACAAGATATTGGTCAATATTCTCTAATAGATGCAGGGTTTTTGGTTTTGGGAATGAGGGTAACTGAAGTAATGTTAATTGGTTTGTATATTATACCACTATCAAAGAACTGAAGTACTGCATCTGTTACTTATCACCAAGCACATGCCAAGAATTCTTAAAGAAGCAAGAATTAAAATCATCTCCACCCGGGAAATAATTAAATTAATTAAAGAGGTATATATTCGTCCACTGTAAAAAAAATAAAAATTAAATGGATCCTATAGATCTCAAGTCACAAGCCCAACCACATAACTTCACTTGTTAAAAATGGACCGGACTCAACATTAAAATTGATTTCAGGCCCAACTTTCACCATTTCAGAATTTCTTCTTCGGCCCAATTGCGAGACACTACCTTTATTGCGAACTTGCTTGCTTCTCTCCGTCTGATCCTGCGGCGAACTCTTCGTGATCTCTTTCCAAAATCAAGTTGTAAGTAATTACCTTTATTCCCTCTCTCTTCTAGATCAGTTTTTGATTTAGAATACTGTTCTTATTTAATTTTTATTGATACTAAGATTACTAATTCTTTTTTGTCCAATATCATTATTAATTATTAAAGAATGGAAATTTTGTGTAATTAGCATGTGAATCTGATTCAAATTTTTTGTTTGAAGGAATTTAGGAATTCTAAAAGTTTGAGGGATATGGGAACCACAACGTGTTTTATGATTGTAAGTATAAATGATATTCCTATCTACGAAACTGAAGTTGGCACTGTGGCCAAGCTAATTTTTAGCCTTTGCTTAAAACAACTAAAATATCTTTACATCTGAAGTACTAGCTTTTTAACTGTCTTTCTTTTTTAATAAGTGACCTATATTATTTGATCCTGTAATGAAATGTTTGATGGAAAATGTACAGAAACCTCATTTTAGTTTTGGGAACCATTTACAATCTTATAATTTTCCCTTTATCTAGCAAATGGTATGGAAAGCTAATTTAAAATCATTGATTTTTAGTTGTGATTCTTTGCTCTCTTTGATTTTAATGGAGGATCAGAATAGGATTTTGGGAAAGGAACAATCTTTTCATAGCTGGACATCATATTTCCATAAACAAGGTTAAGATATAGATTGCAGTGCTTATTAGTTACTGGTTCTTTCTTCAATGACTAGTAAGAAATTCTGTTTGTATCTCGTAAATCACAAATTATAACTACCCTTAATAGTTTCACATCACATATTTGAGCTACGTAGTGTGTGCACTTGATTTTTGGTGAGGTAAGTTATAATGCATTTTAATTTGTGGTGTGTGTACTGTAGCATTTGCCATTGTTAGTAAAATACATGCACATCTTTTTACTTTACTGTGTTTCCGTCATTGATGACAAGTGGTCGAGTTTGTGGTGATTTTGTATCTTATAATTTCATGCTATAAAGAAGATGCTTCTCATCAGCACCAGCTTATTTTACATGCAGCATTGAACATTGTCCAGGACCTTGCATGGCCTACTAGTGCTATGTAAGAATTGCAGCCCCTAGTCATCAAAGTACTAATTATACTTTTTCTTGCTTTTGTTATTGTTATAGTGATTCTCCTACTTTATTTCTTCACCCAGGTTCTTGAAATCAATTTACAGATTCAATGATTTGGTGGTGTCTGTTTATGTCATTGCTGGTCATAACCTCCATATGTCATAAATCAGCATCTGGTGATACTATTGTTTTGAATTTAATAAATAGATAATGGTGCTAGGTTGTTTTATATCTGAATTTCTTTGTCACAATCAGTACAAAAGCTTGCTTCTCCTTTTACTGTAATTATTTGATTTGTGGTGGTCAGTGGTCACTTATAGAGGTAGTCATCATGTACCAGTACTCCATGTGTAGCAACTTTATATGTTTAATGACTCTGATTGAATCCTCTTATAGAAGATTAGTTCTTAGAGTACATGGATTGATAAAATGATATGACATAGCAGAATTAAGAGAAGAGCTCACACATCTTTCTTAACCTTTATGATTTTGAAGGGGACCCTTCCCCATACACCATTTTCCTTGTCACGACCCAATTTTTCCCTCCGTGAGTTGTCATGATGGAACCTAGTCTCTACGACTAAGTAAGACTAACACTTGCTAGAAAAGAAACTAAAACATGAACAGTAACTACTAACAATAACAAATATCTCATAAGAAACTGAAAGTCACTCGGCATATACAATTATCACTCTAAAATGAACAAAACTGTTCCCAAAACCCGGAACACCGCAAGTCACAATCTACTAAGGAGTCTTAACTGTTCTATACATCATTCTACAAAAAGAACAAAAAATGTACGTAAGGGGATAGAGAGGGATTCCGAGGATCCGTGGGTGCGGGCAGATGTACATGTAAAGACCCATAAAATTACATGGCCTAAAATAATGCTCAAATAGGTCCCCGTGTTATTATAACCGTAGAAATTCTTAAAACGGACCCTTTTTGAATAAAAAGTACCCCGGGGATTGAAAGATATAATTTTCCAGAATTGCGCAGGTCTGCGGTCTACTATGCGATCACAGATCAGGTATGCAGACCGCATAGTGGTCGCATACCTGGACAGTATGCTGTCCATTTTGAGGACAACTATGCGACGTAGAATGCAATCGCATTTCACGAATGCGGGCCGCATAGTTATTGCATTCTTGCACCTTGACTTTTACGGAGGGAGTTATGCGACGCACTATGCGATCGCATAACAGGTATGAGGACCGCATAGTGGTCGTATACCCGGGCAGTCTACTTTTCTTTTTGGCCCATTTGAGGGCCAATTATGCAACATGAATGCGGACTGCATAGCAGGAATGCGATCGCATTCCTGACCGCATTTCTTCTTCGGGACTGTTAAATTTCTAATTTCATACCCGACCCCCAGTTTATTAAAACACCTCCCCCTTTCATTTTAAGCTCATTTTATGATAAATTAGAGAGAGGAGAGAGTGGGTTCTAGAGAGAGAGAGTCCAACTTCATCTATATTGTTCCTCCAACACTACTCAGACTTGGAATTGATCAAGTAGGACATCATTTTCTTCACTACAAGAGGTAAGCTTCTACCCCATCAAC
>ML328544.1:0-20900 GCA_005239505.1 Nicotiana paniculata | reverse complement strand
GGAACCACAAACCCTTCAGGTTGGTTCATGTAGATTTCTTCCTCCAGATCACCATTTAAGAAGATTATTTTACATCCATTTGATGGATTTAAGACCATACAAGGAGGCTAACGCTATTAGCATCCGAATGGATGTAATTCTTGTTACCAGCGAGATTGTGTCAAAATAGTCAAGACCTTCTCGTTGTCTAAATTCTTTGACANCGAGTATGTGTCAAAATAGTCAAGACCTTCTCTCTGTCTAAATCCTTTGACAACAAGTCTTGCCTTGTATTTTTCAATAGTACCATCGTCTTTCATTTTCTTCTTGAAAATCTATATAGAACCCAAAGTTTTGTTACCTGGAGGAAGATCAACCAATTCTCAAGTGTGGTTGCTCACTATGGATTCTATTTCACTATTGACAGCCTCTTTCCAATATTGTTCTTCTGAGGAAGACATTGCTTCCTTGAAGGTTCGAGGCTCATTTTCTAGCAGAAAAGTCAGAAAATCTGGACCGAATGAAGTAGATGTCCTTTGACGTTTACTTCTTCTCGGATTTTCCTCATTAGGCATACCATCTGTTGTGTCCTCCCGAGGTCGTTTTGACTTTTGGTAGGACAATTCACTTTCCTTTTTATACGAATAAATAGTTTCAAAGAATTCAGCATTATCTGATTATATTACCGTATTAATGTGGATCTCAGGATTTTCTGATTTATGAACCAGAAAATGATATGCCTTGCTATTGGTTACATATCCAATAAATACACAATCAACCGTTTTTTATCATATCTTCACCCTTTTAGACTTAGGGAACCTTTACCTTAGCTAAACACCCCACACTTTGAAGTATTTCAAGCTGGGTTTCCTTCCTTTTCACTTTTCGTATGGAATGGACTGTGTTTTACTGTGGGGAACACGGTTGATTATTCGGTTTGCTGTAAGTATACCTTCCCCCTACAAGTTTTGTGGTAAATCAGAACTTATCAACAAGGCATTCATCATCTCCTTTAATGTTTGATTCTTTTTTCCGCAATTCTGTTAGATTGAGGAGAGTACGGGGCAGTTGTTTGGTGAATAATGCCATTTTCCAAACATATTTGTTCAAAAGGAGATTCATATTCGCCACCCCTATCACTTCTTATCATTTTGATCTTTTTGTTAAGTTGTATTTCAACTTCATTCTTGTATTGCTTGAATGCATCAATTGCTTCGTCTTTACTACTAAGTAGGTAGACATAGTAATATCTCGTACTATCGTCAATAAAAGTGATGAAGTACTTTTTCCCATTGTGAGATGGTGTTGACTTCATGTCGCAAATATCTGTGTGAATTAAATCTAAAGGACTTGAGTTCCTTTCAACAGACTTATACGAATGCTTATCATACTTTGATTCCACATAGATTTGATATTTTGAGTTAATGCAATCAAATTTTGGCAATACTTCCAAATTAATCATTTTCCGTAATGTTTTGAAGTTGACGTGGCCTAAGCGTGCATGCCATAAAGTGTTTGACTCAACTAAGTAAGAAGAAGCTTCAACTTTATTGATAGGAATAGCTATTACATTTAGCTTAAAAAGGCCCTCATTCAGGTAACCTTTGCCTACATACATATCATTCTTACTTAAAACAACACTATTGGAAACAAATACACACTTAAATCCATTTTTGACAAGAAGTGTTGTAGATACTAAATTCTTGCGAATTTCTGGAACATGGAGAACTTGATTTAAAGTCACAATTTTTCCGGATGTCATCTTCAATGCAATCTTGCCAACTCCCTCGATTTTGTCCGTAGATGAATTTCCCATGAAAAGAGTTTGGTCGGGTCCTGCGGGAGCATAAGAAGAAAATAATTTCTTGTTATCACAAACATGGCGGGTGGCTCCAGGATCAATCCACCACTCTCTCGGATTTCCTACCAAGTTGCATTCAGAAAACATGGAACACAAGTCCTCCACTTCTTCAAAGTTTTCCACCACATTTTCTTGATTCTTCTTCTTTTGTGACTCTTTCTTTTGAGACTCTTTCTTTGGAGCACGACAATCTATGTCCTTATGCCCGGGCTTTCCACAGTTGTGGCAACTACCTTTGAACTTCTTCTTGTTCGGGTAATACTTTGGTCCAGATGCCTTCTTTCTTTTCTTTTTATTTCCCGGTGATTCCTCAATAATGTTAGCTCCCATTATTGTCGAGTTGCCACGTGACTTCTTTTCAGCATTTTTGTTCTCTTCTTCTATCCTTAGACGAACAATTATATCCTCAAGTGTCATCTCTTTGAGCTTGTGCTTCAAGTAGTTCTTAAAGTCCTTCCATAAAGGAGGTAACTTTTCAATGAAGGCATCAACTTGAAACGCCTCATTTATGACCATACGTTCAATAACAAATTTATTAATAACACTATTAATATTATTAATAAAGTTGACTCGGTTCATACCTTCAGCAAGAAGGTCATGCACGATGACTTGTAATTCTTGGACTTGAGTGATGACCGACCTAGTGTCAATAATCTTAAAATCCAAAAATTTTGCAGCAGCGAACTTCTTAAGTCCAGCATCCTCGGTCTTGTACTTTTTCTCAAGAGCGTTCCATAACTCTTTTGAAGTTTTCAAGACACTATAAACATTATACAAGCCATCCTCCAAACAACTTAAAATGTAGTTTCTGCATAGGAAATCAGAGTGTTTCCATGCTTCAATTACCACAAACCGTTCATCCTCAAGAGTATCTTCTCCCACGACTGGAACATCCTCCTTGATGAATCGTTGCAGGCTTACTGTAGTTAGATAGAATAGCATCTTCATCTTCCAACGTTTGAAGTCTGTACCGAAAAATTTCCCAGGCTTTTCTGCCGGTGCCATTGTATGCGCTGGTCTTGACAAGGCAGCATCACTCAATGAAGCACCCGTTCCAGCAGCATTTCCATTAGTTTGGGTTTTATTCGTCATGTTTCTGTAAAGTTGGAAACAAACAGAACTTTGTTAAATCAGTGAAGTTTTGACATCTTCAAACTGAATACCAAACCAAACATACAATGCGTAATAATGGTGAAGTTTTATATACTTCAACCCGTACGTTTATTATTCGGTAAAGTTTTGATATACTTTAAACTAGACAGAACAGTTATTGGAGTAGAAAGCACCAAGGCTTTAGTCTCCAAACCAGTATACAAAATATAGATAACGGTTCAATATATCTTTCAACACAGAAACGTTAATTAAAATTCCTTAAGTTTGTTCTCTCTACTGTGTTAAAACAGAAATTAGAAAACTGTTAGAAGAAACTGAAAAGCTATAAAGGATAAGAAATACTCTGAGTCCACAATTTCCTTGTGTGTCCTTAAGGAATTTTAACCCCCTCACAAGTTGCCAAGGTAATGGATTAAATCCTCCCAGGATTAAACGGAATAAACCTTCCTTCAACAGTGGCAATACAAACTACAGGATACCAACGAACTCAAAGAACGGAGAAAAATCATACTTACGAATTTGAGAGAGAAACTGCGAAGTAGAATGCAGGAGTTTCAGAAGGAAGTTCTGTATTTTTGAGTAAGTGAAAAGGAAGCCATGCCTCGTAATTTATAGGCAATTTTCGGAAGAGGTGTGATGTCTGTTCATAATGTGAACAGATCTTTGAAAGGAAGAGGTGTCTGTTCATAATGTGAACAGAAGGAAAAACAGCGTTCAACATTTTGAATTATACATTCTAGTTCATTCTGTTAATGAACTGACTGGCACTTAATTAATTCTTAAATAATTAATTAAATAAACTTTGTCAAAAAAATTAATCTCATTCATCGATCATTTGACAAATCCAAATCCAAAGCTTAAGCCGAGCCGAGCGACGACGACGACGCGAGGCTTCATTCTCTTCAACTCCTTTAAGAGATCTAAAAAGTGATCCTATATTTATACACACAAATGTAGTTGTCCCTCATCAATGTGGAACAAAGTTCATTTGTCATAAATGACAAAGCTCACTTGATTCAAATTTTCCATTTCCCTCCATTTTATTTCCCACCATTTCCCAATTCACACTTCTAGTCTTTAAAGCCCAATGGCTTAAAGTCCAACACTAACAAGGTGGTAGCTTCTATAGTTGAATGCCCCGACATAAACCCAAACTGGTTCTCGGAAACCCTTAGCTCCACCATTCACTCCCAGACTTTCATAGTATGGATAAGCAGCATGATACCCCGATAATTATTGTAATTTTTATTTGTGTAGTGTATATATTTCAAGGTAGACACTGAAATTCTTATTTTTGAATAATGACATACAGTAGAATCCATTACTGTTTCTTTTTTTTTTTCTAGAAGGATACATAGATAAACAAAAGACCCAAAGCATTGTAGTTTGTGGGGGAGGATATGAATGGTATATTTCATAAAGGAATTTTCAGAAATTACTATTGTTTAGTGGCTATTAATTTGATATAGCTATCATATACATAATTACTTTTTATAGAAACTATTTAGTTGTTACGGTAGTGTATTTGTTGTATTCGCGCTATTGTATTTATGAATACAGTAACAAAAGTCGCCTAAAAACAGGGGGTTACAACTGTATGCGACTGTATTCACATGTATTTCCGTCATGTATTCATGAATACAGTAACGACAATCACCTTAAAAATAGGTCTGTTCAGTTGTCTAATAACGGAAATAGAATCAATTAACGTGATACACTCCTAATATAACTCAATAAAATCGATTCTAACACGCATCACTATCAACCCAATTAATTAGAATGATTTTTCAGACGCTAAACACAAACCTGCTACATGTATTCCGTTGTATATAATTGTTGTATTTTGTGTGTTTCAATATTTATTATTTATTGTTGAAGTCATTAGATTCAATGTTTGTATTTGCTGTATTCACTATTTTGTATTAAGTGTATTCAAATGTATTTGTATTAACAGTTTTTTTGTTATTTCTAATACATGTTATTATTGTTGTATTCAGTATATTTCATGGTTGTATTCACTGTATTTCTATTACTATATTTCACTATATTTTAAAATTAAATGTATTTACTGTTTATATTTTGTTCTATTTAATGTTTGTATTCAATGTATTTCAATGTTTATATCATGTATTCATGCATACTGTATGTACATTATGCATTAATACAAGTGTATTCAATTGTGTTAAAAATTCAAACCTTTGAAATACATGCGAGAAATAATGTATTTATATAAAAAAATGTATTTTACTGAATTTGTACACAATACAATGTATTTGTACCATTGTATGTGACTAATAGCAAAGAAGAGAAGAAAATTTGCTGGAGATGGCATTTTTCGGCCAAGCAAAATACTATATACATTGTATTGAAACTAAAAATGGGGACGAAAAAAATTTCGACCTCAAATATTCTCCGGTATAAAAAGTTTGAATCCAAAGTTGGAAATTGGATTTAGAAACGAAAATATATTTACTCTTTTTATGGATTGTTTTCGTTTGCAAGAAGGAAAATCAAAAGGGAAAAAAGGGTCTCTGAGAACTCTAGCAATTTTCTCAAATTTTGCTCAAAACTTTATTCATGGACGTGCAATGTGTCAAGCAAAATCCTGGCTAAGGTGTTGAATGCAAGACTGTCTCAATTGCGACCTAGAATTATATCGAGAAACCAATCAGGCTTTAGAGTAGGTGCACTAATCTCTGAAAATATAATGCTGACATAAGACATGCTTAAAGGAATACGAAAACCAATTCAAGGTGGAAATGTGGTACTGAAACTTGATATGGCCAAGGCATATGATAGAGTTGCCTGGCTTTACCTTTGTAGACTAGTGGAGAAAATGAGATTTTCAGAGGTATGGATTGATATGATCCACAGACACATATCAAGCAACTGGTATTCCTTAATTGTAAAAGGCCAAAGCCATGGATTTTTCAAATCAGAGAAGGGCTTGAGACAAGGCGGCCCTATATCGTTGTAACGACCTGACAGGTCGTTTTAAGAATTTAAGCTATGTCCTATGGCACAAGGTATTGAACAGCTTCACATTGTGTATATCAACCTGCATGCATGGTTGGATTCAGTTACCGGATAATTCAGAGTCGAATTGGAAGAAGAATTTTAGTTTCGAAAGCTTAAGCGGTGGAAGTTGACCGGAATTCTGACTTTTAAGTAAACAGCTCCAGAATAAGTTTTGGATAATGTGAACAGCTTCGTATGGTGATTTTGAGCTTAGGTTTGCGTCCGTATTTGTACTTGGAGGTCCGTGGAGTAAATTGAGGCAATTCCGCGAAAGTTGGAACATTTGAAGTTTGAAAAATAGAGTGGTTTGACCACAATTGACTTTTTGGAATATCGGGGTCGGAATGCGAGTCCGAGAGTTGGAGCAGCTCCGTTATCTGAATTGGGAGTTATCTGCAAAATTTGGCGTCATTGCGGGTTGAATTGATAGGTTTCAGTACGAGTTTAGAAGATTAAAGAATTGGAAGTTCATAAGCTCAATTCAGAGTGTGATTCATAGCTTCGTCGTGTTTTGATGTGATTTGAGACCTCGAGCGGGTCCGTGTTAGAGTATTGAACTTGTTGGTATGCTTGGACGGGGTCCCGAAGGCCCCGGGTGTGTTTCGGACGAGTCGCGGATGAATTCCATGAGTTTGGGAAGACTGAGTTCTGGTGTAATCGCACCTGCGGACCTTAGGCGCAGGTGCGATGGTCGCTGGTGCGATGGAGGAAGCGCAGATGCGAGGAAGGCTGTCCTGGGCAGTCTCTGCAGATGCGGAGAGTTGGCCGCATGTGCGATTCTCGAGACGCAGATGCGGAGAGTTGGCCCTTAAGTCAAAAGTCGCAGGTGCGGTTTGGTAGACCGCAGAAGCGGATGCGCAGATGCGCCTAATTGCACGCAGATGCGGAAGTGCTGGAACGATTCATATAAGTCGGGGGTTGTCTATTTTCATAATATTTTAAGTTTTGGACTTCGGATTTGGAAGGGATTTTTGGGGGTTTTCAAGCTAATCGAGTGGGTAAGTGTTCTTCACCTAGAATTAAATTCCATGATTTAGTATTTGTTTTTATCATTAAAATTGTGTTTTTAGTTGGAAGAAAATGTTTGTTTTGAAGAAATTCCAAAAACGAAATTTAATGATTAGAGGGGCGAAATGGTATCGGAATTTGGTAATTTATGTATGGTTGAACTCATATTGGAATGGGTATTCTGATTTTCTAAAATTTGTCGGGTTCCGAGGAGCGGGCATGGGGGTCGACTTTTGGACCGATTTTTTTGAATTTGATAAAGATTGAAGCTTTATTATCTGGAATAGTTCCTTATAAGTTTTATGTGTGTTTTGAAGTTGTTCTAATTCTATTTGAGCCGTCCGGAGGCCTTTTCACCCGAGAAGTCCATTTTAGAGTACCGGGTTGTCGTCTTTGAGGCAAGTATCTTGCCTAACCTTGTCTGGGGGAATTACCCCTTAAGATTTGAGTCTTCTATATTGATTGTAGTCCGTGTACGCGAGGTGACGAGTTCGTGCTCAGACTTATTTGTGGAAAGTTGACCCTTTTGGAATCTTAGGTCCTTATATTCGCCGAGTATGAATTGTCCTTAGCATGATTGATTTTCCTAATTCTAGTTTCATCTTTATTTGCTTAAATGTAGAATTTATAACTTTTGGATTTACTCCTATTGCCTATTTGACTCCTAATTGACTTATCTGAAGATTTTATTTTCTTTTACTGTCATGCTATGTCTTCTTAATTGTTTATCTCTAATTGTAATTATCTTCATCTCATTCTATAATGGTTTGGTCTTAATTGAGTTTATTATTATTTTCACGTTGCTTGTACTTAAATGAAATTGTTGAATATCCTTGAAACTACTGACCTTAAGGAAGTTTGGATAGACTATACCTTAGTTGACTTGCACGTAAATAGAGTTATCGAATTCGTGTTTATTTCTTGTTGTTAACCCGTGTAATAGGTGCGACTGTTACATGCTATTTTCCTTCCTTGTTGAGCGATTTTTTAATATGCGTAGCTTTCCTTATTATGTTTATTTCTCGTGAACTAGTTTTTCATATCTTGTGCTCGAAGGTTCTTGAGTTGATGCATTTATTGTATTTTAACTGTTGCCATTGTTGTTGTTCTACTTGTTGTGGTGATGCAGGAGGTTTCTGTCGTGCGGTTGTTGATATAGAGATTTGCACGAGGTTTCTGCAGTGTCGTGTTTACTATTGATATTGCACATGCAGTGTGATAAGGTGGGATATAAGTTTGAGGGTTGCGTATGTGGCGTGACAAGGTGGGAACATGTTTATGCACGTGTGGCGAAATAAGGCGGGCATATACTTTACTATTGCGCACGTGGCGAGACAAGGTGGACTATGTCAGGGATTGTTTGTGATACTTGTGTTGGCCTGGGGGCATTCTTTCTTGTTGATATTGTGTACTAGAACACTTACTGTGTGAGTTTATTCGTGTTGAAATTTGTGAGATGACAATGTACGTGTTGCCCTTTTCTTTCCTTATGCTTACTGGTTGTTGAATCATGTTAGGGAACCTACACAAGCATACATGCAGTTAAGTACTATTAGCAGATTTAGGGTTCCTCGTTGTTGTCAAGTATAGATACTCTTGTTGTACTTTCCGTATGGGTGGAAATGACTTAATTGGCACGTGAGTCGTCCGTGTAGTTAGTACTCGAATGAGGGCGCAAGATGCCAAGTGTTAAGGTTCGAACATTGGGACCTGTAAATGGTGATTTGTCCGAGGTTCGGAACCTCGTGGAGATTACTACGAATTTGATGTAGAAGTGGTTGAAGTTTTTGAGTCATTACATGTCTGTGTTGTATATTTACATTCCAGATTTGTTTGTGTTCTACTCAATCTTTTGTGTTTTTCATGGTTCCCGCTGATACTTATTGTTTTCCTTCTTTATTGAATTCACTGTATTGTTAGCTATATTGCTTAGCCTTTATGTGTATATCGTTTTTCCTTTATTCTTATATTGATACTTGTTCAGTTTATTAGACCAGTGGGTGTCTTGACTAGTCCTCGTCACTACTTCATCGAGGTTAGTCTTGATACTTACTGGGCACCGCGGTGGTGTGCTCATACTAATCTTCTGCACATTTTTGTGCAGATCCAGGTATTGGTCGTTAGTAGCTGCGCGGATTCTTGCCGAGGAGACTCAAGGTAAACCTGTCGTCGCGTTCGCAGGCGTCGGAGTCACCTTCCTATTTTGCATTTACATTGTGTTTACTTACTTCCAATCATTTTTAATTAAAAGTTGTAGTAAACTCTATAAAGCTTATGAATTGTACTACCGGGTTTTGGGAATATGCTCATTGTATAAATAATTCTTTATTTCAGAAAAATATTAGATTTTATTTATTATTCTTGTTATTCCATGAATATTAGGCTTACCTAGTCCTTAAGACTAGGTGCCATCATGATACCCAACGGAGGGAAATTTGGGTCGTGATAGTTGGTATCAAAGCTCTAGGTTCATAGGTGCTACGAGTCATAAGCGAGTTTAGTATAGTCTTGCGTATCGGTACGGAGACGTCTGTACTTATCTTTGAGAGGATACAAAAATATTAGGATAACTTCACTTTCTTCATTCCTGTCGTGCGAGTTTATTCATCTTGAAGCTTGAAAATTTATCATTCCATTCTCTCACAGATGGTGAAGATGCGAGCTGCAGATCCTGATGATGTTACCCCTGGAGCAGGTGTCACCAGGGGCAGAGGCAGATGCAAAGGCCGACGAGGGGCACGTGTCGCAGCTAGAGTACCTACCAAAGCAGCCGTTGAGGAGCCGCCAGCAGTTCTAGTTTGGGGGCAGGTACAGGAGGCGCCTGTTGTTACACTCGGACTTCAGGAGACCTTGGCACAATTCTTGGATATCATTGGTACCTAGACTCAGGAGGGATTGATTCCGGGTGCACCAGCTACTTCACAGAGCGCGGGAGGAGCCCATACTCCCGCCGCCCACAATTCAGAGCGGCGAGATCATGTTAGTCAGGTTCCAAGTGTCATGGCAGCACAACCTGGGGTCCCAGTTCCGCCCGTGGTTAGGGCAGCAACATTTGAGGAAGAACAACTTAGACTTGAGAGGTACAAGAAGTACCACCCTCCTACCTTCAGTGGATTGGTGACAGATGATGCCCAAAGATTCCTGGAAGAGTGTCACTGCATTCTTCGTACTATGGGTATTGTGGAGACAAACGGGGTTGCTTTTGTTACATTTCAGCTTAGGGGATCGGCTTATCAGTGGTGGTGGGCATATGAGTTGGGTAGCATTGCCGAGTCAGCTTCACTTACATGGGGTCAGTTTTCATAGATGTTCTTGAGCGAGTTTGTACCTCAGTCCCTCTGAGATGCATGGCATGCGGATTTTGAGCGGCTGCGCCAGGGCACTATGTCAATATCAGAGTATGCCGTTAGATTCAGTGATTTGTCAAGACACGCACATGTTTTGGTTGCTACAGTTAGAGAGCGTGTTCGTAGATTGATTGAGGGCCTCAGGCGTGATTTTCGGTTCAGCATGGCACGGGAGTTAGAGTCGGATGTTTCATTGATAGCTCGCAGAGTTGAGGGCATGCTGGATCATGAGAGAAATAACAGGCGGGATTGTGAGAGAGATGCCAGGCGGGTCTCTGAGAGGGAGGAAAGACGAGGTCAGGAGAGAGAGGGAAGAGAGGTGAGGAGGCCTCGTGGGCTGGAGAGATCTACTGGTCCTTATTATGGAGGAAGGGTACGACACGGTAGAGGTTTTGTGGGTCAGCCAGTTTAGTTTGCGTTACCGACTTCGCATGGAGTTTCAGGTACTTAGGGGTCTCATAGTACTCGTACTTCACCGTTTACACAACCACATCAGCATAGAGGTTGTTTTGAGTGTGGAGATATCAGCCACCTGGTGAGAGATTGTCCCAGGCTCTAGGCGGACGGGTCACAGCGGGGTATTCATGCGAGTAGGGGGCGCCCAAGAGGGGGAGGCCCGGCCCGTTGATGTGTTTGATATAGTACACTGGAGACCGTTGTGCCAGATGTTATCATACATGTATGTTTTGATCTGTTACCGAGGAGCACCATTCGTATATTGTTTCGATTCTGCTTGTCGGGACGAGTTCCCTTATTTGTTTCTCCACTTATGGATGAGTTCCATGATTAGCACTCTGTTTATGTGCTTGCCCTGATGGGAGATTCAATGGGTGGTAACCCGTGTCTATCATTTGTTGTTATTCATCATTGAGAGTGGTGAGACTAGAGGTGAGTCCTTGTTGTTCATCATGGTAGACCTGATGTGAATTTTCCTGAGTATTTAGGTTACAAGCTGTGATTTGATACTTTACCGGGGTGACAGTTCAGTGAGTGTTGTGATCTTATTGACAGAGCTAAGTTAGTGGAATATTTCAATTGGTATGATATATATTTGATATGTGATTTAGAGGGGAGGGCGATACCCTCGCGATCTCTTGAGATTCGATGTGTTTGAACCGGGCTGAGTATCGGCGGAAATTATATTAGGATGGGGTCCTTGTGATCTGTTTATATGATTTAATTATGTCCTTGTTATATTGTTTTGTAGGTTAGCATTGATAGAGAGTTGTGCCTGTCGGACTTGTTTGGTAGTTTCTTTATGTGTTCCCTTTTCGTATTCAGTGATTTTCGTTCTGTGCTTCTTGAGTTTTAGCTTACAGGGTGTGTGCCGGTGGTGTTAGGTGTGGCTTGGTGATTCGGTGTCAAATTATGAGGTCGTGTTTCTTGCATTATTATTAGTGTGATGGAGGTTTTAAACGGAGTTCTATCGGAGATGAGGCTAATTGTCGGTGTTGAGTTAATTTCGGGCAGCTATTGTGAACAGAAGTGTTAGTAAAGACCTATGTGTGGTGTGTTATGTTGTGTGGTCGTACCTTGTGGGTGTAGGCATGAGTTGATGTAGCTGGTTGAGACTGAAAACGGATATGGATTTAGAATCGTGTCCTGTGGAAATGAAGAGAATGTGAGAATATAGGGTCTGAGGCTTGTCGGTGTTAATAGAAAGGCTAAATTGTAGTTGGGATGGTGTAGTCAAGCTTATGTATATTGGGGTGATGTGGGATCACCTGCGAGTGTGTTTTGGAAGTGTGCATTCAGTGATTTAAAGACTTCGAGGTGGCACGTTCGAGGACGAACGTTTGTTTTAAGAGGGGGAGAATGTAACGACCTAATCGGTCATTTTAAGAATTTAAGCTCCGTTCGGTGGCACAAGGTCTTGAACAGCTTCACATTGTGTATATCAACCTGCTTGCATGGTTGGATTTAGTTACCGGATAATTCAGAGTCGAATTGGAAGAAGAATTTTAGTTTCAGAAGCTTAAGCGGTGGAAGTTGACCGGAATTCTGACTTTTATGTAAATGACCCCGGAATAAGTTTTGGATAATGTCAACAGCTTTGTATGGTGATTTTGAGCTTAGGCATGCGTCCAGATTTGGACTTGGAGGTTCGTGGAGTAAATTGAGGCAATTCCGCGAAAATTGGAACATTTGAAGTTTGAAAATAAAGTGGTTTGACCATAATAAAATTTTGGGGATATCGGGGTCGGAATGCAAGTCCGAGAGTTGGAGCAGTTCTGTTATGTGAATTGGGACTTGTCTGCAAAATTTGGCGTCATTCCGGGTTTAATTGATAGGTTTCGACACGAGTTTAGAAGTTTAAAGAATTTAAAGTTCATAAGCTCGATTCATGGTGTGATTCATAGCTTCGTCGTGTTTTTATGTGATTTGAGACCTCAAGCGGGTCCATGTTAGAGTATGGAACTTGTTGGTATGCGTGGACGGGGTCCCGAAAGCCCCGAGTGTGTTTCGGATGAGTCGCGGATGAATTCCATGGTTTTGGGAAGGCTGAGTTCTGGTGTAATCGCACCTGCGGACCTTGGGCGCAGGTGCGATGGAGGAAGTGCAGGTGCGAGGAAGGCTGGCCTGGGAAGTCTCCGCAGATGCGGAGAGTTCGCCGCAAGTGCGGTTCTTGAGATGCAGATGCGGTTGTGGACCTTAAGTGAAAAGTCGCAGGTGCGGTTTGGTAGATCACAAAAGCGGATGCGCAGATGCGCTTAATTGTCCGCAGATGCGGAAGTGCTGGACATATTCATATAAGTCGAGGGTTGTCTATTTTCATCATATTTTGAGTTTTTGACTTCGGATTTGGGAGCGATTTTTGGGGGTTTTCAAGCTAATCGAGTGGGTAAGTGTTCTTCACCTATAATTCAATATATTCCATGATTTAGTCTTTGTTTTTATCATAATTGGGTTTTTTGTTGGAAGAAAATGTTGGTTTTGAAGAAACTCCTAAAACGAAATTTCATGATTTGAGGGGCGAAATGGTATCGGAATTTGGTAATTTATGTATGGTTGAACTCATATTGGAATGGGTATTCTAATTTTGTAAAATTTGTCAGGTTCCGAGGTGCGAGCCCGGGGGTCGACTTTTGGACCGATTTTTTTGAATTTGATAAAGATTGAAGCTTTATTATCCGTAATAGTTCCTTATAAGTTTTATGTGTGTTTTGAAGTTGTTCTAGTTGGATTTGAACCGTCCGGAGGTCTTTTCACCCGAGAAGTCCATTTTAGAGTACCGAGTTGTCGTCTTTGAGGCAAGGATCTTGCCTAACCTTGTCTGGGGGAATTACCCCTTAAGATTTGACTCTTCTATATTGATTGTAGTCCATGTACGCGAGGTGACGAGTTCGTGCTCAGACTTATTTGTGGAAAGTTGACCCTTTTGGAATCTTAGGTCCTTATATTCGCCGAGTATGAATTGTCCTTAGCATGATTGATTTTCCTAATTCTAGTTTCATCTTTATTTGCGTAAATGTAGAATTTATAACTTTTGGATTTACTCCTATTGCCTATTTGACTCCTAATTGACTTATCTGAAGATTTTATTTTCTTTTACTGTCATGCTATGTCTTCTTAATTGTTTATCTATAATTGTAATTATCTTCATCTCATTCTATAATGGTTTGGTCTTAATTGAGTTTATTATTATTTTCACGTTGCTTGTACTTAAATGAAATTGTTGAATATCCTTGAAACTACTGACCTTAAGGAAGTTTGGATAGACTATACCTTAGTTGACTTGCACGTAAATAGAGTTATCGAATTCGTGTTTATTTCTTGTTGTTAACCCGTGTAATTAGGTGCGACTGTTACATGCTATTTTCCTTCCTTGTTGAGTGATTTTTTAATATGCGTTGCTTTCCTTATTATGTTTATTTCTCGTGAACTAGTTTTTCATATCTTGTGATCGAAGGTTCTTGAGTTGATGCATTTATTGTATTTTAACTGTTGCCATTGTTGTTGTTCTACTTGTTGTGGTGATGCAGGAGGTTTCTGCCGTGCGGTTGTTGATATAGAGATTTGCACGAGGTTTCTGCAGTGCCGTGTTTACTATTGATATTGCACATGCAGTGTGATAAGGTGGGATATGAGTTTGAGGGTTGCGCATGTGGCTTGACAAGGTGGGAACATGTTTATGCACGTGTGGCGAAATAAGGTGGGCATATACTTTACTATTGCACACGTGGCGAGACAAGGTGGACTATGTCAGGGATTGTTTGTGATACTTGTGTTGGCCTGGGGGCATTCTTTCTTGTTGATATTGTGTACTGGAACACTTACTGTGTGAGTTTATTCGTGTTGAAATTTGTGAGATGACAATGTACGTGTTGCCCTTTTCTTTCCTTATGCTTACTGGTTGTTGAATCATGTTAGGGAACCTACACAAGCATACACGCAGTTAAGTACTATTAACGGATTTAGGGTTCCTTGTTGTTGTCAAGTATAGATACTCTTGTTGTACTTACCGTATAGGTTGAAATGACCCAATTGGCACGTGAGTCGTCTGTGCAGTTAGTACTCTAATGAGGGCGCAAGATTCCAAGTTTTAGGGCTCGAACATTGGGACCCGTCAATGGTGATTTGTCCGAGGTTCGGAACCTCGTGGAGATGACTACGAATTTGATGTAGAAGTGGTTGAAGTTGTTGAGTCATTACATGTCTGTGTTGTATATTTACATTCCAGATTTGTTTGTGTTCTACTCAATCTTTTGTGTTATTTTGTGATTTCTGCTGATACTTATTGTTTTCCTTGTTTATCGAATTCACTGTATTGTTAGCTATATTGTGTAGCCTTTATGTGTATATCATGTTTTCTTTATTCCTATATTGATACTTGTTCAGTTTATTAGACCAGTGGGTGTCTTGACTAGTCCTCGTCACAACTTCGCCAAGGTTAGTCTTGATACTTACTGGGCACCACTGTGGTGTGCTCATACTACACTTCTGCATATTTTTGTGCAGATCTAGGTATTGGTCTAGTAGCTGCGCGGATTCTTGCTGAGGAGACTCAAGGTAAACCTGTCGTCGCGTTCGCAGGCTTAGGAGTTACCTTCCTATTTTGCATTTACACTGTTTTTACTTACTTCCAAACAGTTGTAATTAGATGTTGTAGTAAACTCTATAAAGCTTATGACTTGTACTACCGGGTGTTGGAAATATGCTCATTGTATAAAGAATTATTTATTTCAGAAAAATATTAGATTTTATTTATTGTTGTTGTTATTCCATGAATATTAGGCTTACCTAGTCCTTAAGACTAGGTGTCATCACGATACCCAACAAAGGGAAATTTGGGTCGTGACAATCGCCATCCTTATTTGTATTAAGTGTCAGATTGTTATCCATTTTGCTGAACAACCTCTATGAGAATAGAAGATTCATAGGTTTTTACATTCCGAGGCAAGGGCCGCAAGTCAATCATCTAGCCTCGGACGACATGATACTATTTTTTAGTTGAAAAAAGAAGACAATGAGGCTAGTTATGAAAACTTTGACAGAATATGAATAAATTTCAGGCCAACAAATTTATAAAAGCAAGAGTTTGTTTTATGGTGGATCCGGGAATACCGCCAGGCAGAATAAGAAGGATTTCCTCCACCTGAGGAATGCAACACAAACAGTTCCCAATCAAATACCTAGGATGTCCACTCTTTGTAGGGAGACAAAAGATAGACTATTTCTCAGAGATGATCAATAAAGTAACTAGTAGAGTAAAAGGATGGCAAAACAAGTTCATTTCACCTGGAGGTAAGGCTATCTTCATTCGGCATGTCTTTCAAGCGATTCTCATTCACACACTCTCAGCAATGCACCCACCAAATGGGGTGCTGACACAAATTGAAAAGACACTAGTAAATTTCTTTTGGAGAGGAACGGATGAGAAAGATAGGCACCATTGGGTCGCATGGAAGATATTATGTCAACCATATAGTGAGGGAGGAGTTCAAATTATAAGACTCCAAGACATTTGCTCAGTGTTCACAGCAAAAACATGGTGGAACTTGAGAACAGGGAATTTCTCTATGGAGAAACTTCATGCTTGCAAAATATTGCAAAAGAAGACACCCACTAGCCTCATAATGGCATGCAAGTCAGTCGCAGAGTTGGAAGGCAATGTGTGACATTAAGCTGGAAATAGAACAAAGCATGGTGTGGATACCTGGGCAAGGGAAAATATCTTTTTGATTCGACAATTGGACTAAACAAGGGCCCCTATTTAGTCTCCTACCAGCTGGAGTCAACCCCAATAGTGCCAAGCTCAATGAAGTGTTGGTGGAGGGCGAATGGAAAATGGAAGCATTGGGGATAGAGGTCCCGACATCTATAAGTAATATATTGGAAGAACAATATACAGTGCTCTAACCTGAAATTCAGGATAGAGTAGTATGGACTGAAAACAGCAATGGACAGTTTTCTGTAGCCACAACTTGGGATCTTCTAAGGCAAAGAAAAGAAGTTGATTTCATCGACTCAAAAATTTGGCACAAGAGTATTCCATTCAAAATGGCCTTCGTGGCATGGAGGGTGCTACACAATAAGATGCCCACTGATGAGAAAATAGCAAATCTTGGTTACACCATTCAACCAAGTTGTTATTGCTGCACTCCAACCTCAACAACTCTAGAAACCTCAGCACACCTTTTCTGGGAGGGTACACATGCTCAAGGTATCTGGAAAAAAATTGTTGCCCCTTTTGGTCTACAAGTTGGAAACCAACAGTATAGCCAGATGCTACTCTAATGGTGGAACCACAGATAAATGAATCTGGTGGAAGCCTTCATGGCTAGGGTGTTACCTGTATTTATAACATGGGAGCTATGGAGATCCAGATGTGCCTTAAGGTATGGGGAGAAGCACCACTGATTAGGAGATCAAAAAAGCTAATAGCCGCAAATCTAGTAGATGTAGTCAGACAAAAGTTCGGAAAGATGCAACAACAGTTCTCTTGGGGTCAGTTACAAAATCTCATTGATCAACCTATGGTGCATAGAACTAGTAGGCTGGTGAAATGGGTGAAACCACCACCACTATCCTATAAGCTAAATAGTGATGGAAGTTTTCAAGAGGGAATAGTGGGGCGGGTGGAATTATAAGAGACAATGCTGGAAATTTCCTCTTAGCATACTCATGTTTTCTGGGAGCCGGAACAAGCAATGAAGCGGAGGGTGAAGCCATGCTATTAGGGATCAAGTACTACGTGCAAAAGGGCTTGAGCAAAATTATCGCGGAGGCAGATTCATCACTGCTCATAGCCTGCATCAAGGAAGAAGGAGAAATACCTTGGAGAATAATGCAGACGGTAAATCAGATCACACAACTAGTGAAAATTAAAGAAATTGTCCCAAGACACTACTACCGAGAAACAAATGGAGTAGCGGATAAGCTAGCAACAATGAGCCATAAACATAGAAGGAACATCATCTTCAATCAGTTTAGTGATCTACCGAGACAAGTGAGAGGACTATTGAAATTGGACAAATGGGAAGTCGCCTCTTTCAGAATCCGTCAACCCAAGGCAGCAAAAATAACATTTGAGCCACCATGAACCTAGTAAAGGCTATACATCCGGTCCTTTAACTGTAAGTTTAAAAATTCTTTCGAGGTTGGATTCCAGCCTCTCATTATCATTGGAAGGTAAGGTGAATTCCCCCCTTCCACTTATGTTCTTGCTTCACAAAAAGGAAATAAAATTTTGCTTTGGATTAAAATAAAATCCCTTGTTATTCTCTCTATGTCAAAGGATCATGTGTTAATTGAAAGAAAGCCTCAATGATAGTATATACCATGAATACCTAGTTTGCTATAAAATATAAAATATAGCTATAAAAAATAATATTTTAAAATAAATTTGGTTTATAATAAATTAATAGTGTATATCATTGTTATAGGAGGTAAAATTACCTATTTCATACCATTAAGGGTTGTGATGGGATGAAAATTTCTCCATCCTTCATTATCCTTCATTAGAAATCTCGTATTCGATCCTTATAAATGAAAAAAGTTTTCTAGTGAGCGCTTCCCTCAATAATGTACCTTCATAACACAGTACTTATTACTTTCATATCCTATAAAATGAACTGTTTAGCGTTTTCTTTGGTTTCAATTCATTGGATTATTCTGACCACGTAAAAGCACGATGCAGTGGTTGGGGGAAAAATTGACCAGTCAAATAAAGTCCAAAAAATTTGTTACTTGTCACAACTAACAACACATTGTTACAGCACTACTATTGTATTTAACTTTAGCTTTCCTTCAAACTCGAGCTTGATATATCAATAACTTTCTTTTTTCCAATGAAAAAGGAAAAAAGTTTATACATCACATCAAATATATCAAATAATTGTTATGACGATAATTAACAGGCATTTAGGTAACTAGTTGGCCTCTCAGGGTAATTTAACCTGTTTTAACAGGTTATTTATAATTTATTTTAAGTTACTACGTAATACTTATTAAAATAGTGTTAATTATAGTAATTATTTTTAAAATAACATGATTATGTAAATATTTCAAATTTTATCATTCCAAGAACTTAAGTTCATTTTAAATAATCTAGAATTTGAAATCTCAATATAACTTCATCTACGAACCCGGATAGTGTAAGGGGTTGTTTGGTACAATGAGGGGATATCATCTGAGGTGAGATACCCAATAGGATTAGTTATCCCATATAGATGAAATTAGTGATAGTTTCTAGGGCACCACAAATTGTAAAGAAACATGGTCCTTTATCAGTTCCCTCAGAGTTATCGATAGAGATAGTAGGTAAAAGAGGCACAGGATTTTTACGTGGAAAAATTCCAACTTAAGGGGACAAAAAAACACGACCTACACTGGTAGGATTTCAACTTCACTAACTTGTAATCTCAACTATTACAAGCCACTTTGTTACTCACTAGTGACAAAGACTTTAACTTATGACTAGTGTAGTCACAACACAAACACTGATGGCTTATGATTTTAGGATACCTAATACAAAGCTTCTAAAAAAACAAGATAGGATACAATAGAACCCAAAATACAAGATTATAACTCAACTAAGGGACACCTAAGAACACATAGTGAAACTGGTCCGTTTTAGTGGAGTTGTCTTCTTATTCTTGACACACTTAAGCCTTCAATGTTGGAGCAGATCTTCAATGCTATGAAGAATGTTAGTAAATGTTCAAGTGAATATCTTGTTTGTATTACAACAAGATATTATATACCTAGGACATCCCAAGAAGGATGCCCATGCTTAGTTCGTACAATCTTCAACCAATGGGAAGTGACTGTTGCACTGTTACTACACTGTAGCGTGTACAGTTGCAGAGTTTACATGTACTTCCGTTAGTGAGAATGTTAAGGGATCAGGTCCCTAATCTATTCCCTGTGAGTTCAGATGTACACTGCCCAGATTTCTTGAGTTCATGTTGACTGATTGTGTTGGTTACGCATCAGGTCCTTTATCTGGTTATTTACATAAAAGTTTGTTATATCATCGATCACGCTCAACTATGTCTAATAAAAGACTAAACGGGCGTTGCAAATATAATCCGGGGTATTATGCCCAGAGTCGATCCCACAGGGAATTTACGTATCAATCAAGTCTTTAGAATACGCAACTTTTACTCAATCAATTCTCTCAAGACTTTTTAATATAAATTGGTGATGTTTTACTAATTCTACTGACAATAATAATAACTAGCAATTACTAACAATGTGTTGTAAACAATTATGATAAAGGTCTAAGGCTATGGTTTCCCCCGTTGGTGAATTCCTTCTCGGATACTTCTTATAGTTTGATTAGTTGTCTCTATCAATCATGAACACTCTATCTACCATAAATCTCTCTCAAGTAATTATGATAATTTACTAGACGCACTCTCTCAAGTTACGCTAGCTAGATTGCATTACAGTTCACTTTAGATTGCACCCGAGGTATCGTTATCTCTAATCCAACCTCTAAACCCTCGGTTATGACTTTCGTCTATATTCTGGGAGTGGTGTTGTTCAAAAAATTACCTAATATGCACTCTCTCTCAAGCAGATACACACTAATTAGGCACAACTAATTGATGGCCATTCAATTAGCTACAATAAGAACGTAGTTGAACAAATAGAGATGAATAATCAACCAAACTATATTAATATCACCATAAGTTGGTCCCCCAACGAGTTCCACCAAAACCCTAGATTAAGAAAGTTACTTACTCATATTCATAAATATCAAACCTAAAATAATTTGCATAATTGAATTACAGAGTAATGAATTAAGGAGATAAAAATCAGTGTTTTTGCTTTGCTGAGTAGTAATCCACAGGTTTTTCTTCACTTTGATGACTTCCTTTATTCGAATACTCTTTAAGTTGTGTTTTTGGGGTCTATTTATATGTTTGGGATAAACCCTAAATGTGTAGGAGACTTCTATTACAACCGGGAGACACTTAAACTCTTCAAAAACTCGAATTTAGCCGGAACAGGGGCCTGGCGTTTGGGGCCTGGTGTTTGGGCCCTGGCGCCTGGATAACGCTAGGCTAAGGCTGGCATTTCAGCTCTAACGCCTGGCTAACGCCAGGCAGGGTCAGGCGTTTCAG
>ML328539.1:0-20264 GCA_005239505.1 Nicotiana paniculata | reverse complement strand
TTCCAAGTGTGGTGTGTGTTCCTCCACTTCGATCTTTCAATCTCCTTCAATGATCAATAATATTTCCACCTTCGAATAGTCTCCCTCAATGTTATGTTTTTGGGTCTATTTATATGTTTAGGATAAACCCTAAACGTGTAAGAGACTTCTATTCCAACTTGGAAACACTTAAACCCGTCAAAACTCGGTTTCTGGCCGACTGGGGACCCTGGAGTTTGGACCCAAACGCCTGGCTNTTTCCATTTCCAATTCACCTACACATAAAATAAACCCCATTAGGCACATACAACGTGTATTTTTATCATTAAACCACATAAAATGCAAGGCATATAATGATTTAAATCATGAATTCTAGCCACGCATCACTTTGTGAGGGGGAATTGTCCCCCTAGGTAAGCTAATAAAATATGCGCTACTATCTGCGGGGGCTACGTACGCACGAGGTGACGGGAGTCCGTGCATAGCTACTATTATGCCATGTCCGGGTAGTCTAGGACCCACTAGCATGCTTTACTTGTCATACTTGTGACCTTGTCAATAAAATATCATGAGATCCTGCAAATAATATTTTACTGATAATGCTATTGAATTGGTAATTTATTTCCTAAGAAGGCTAGAGTGTACCTTTCTTAATCATTTAGAAAGAGAATTGATTGCTCCGTGGATAATTGTATTCCTGATAAGGTTATATTATTGAATATTATTAAACTTGGCAAATGAGTTTATAAACAAAGATTTAAATGCTATTTTTCGTGTTCCTTTAAGAAGAATTTTACCAATTTCCTGGATAACTGCTTTCTTGATAAAAATGTGGACTTATTGTATGAATATGTGTATCTATGGGTGCCTGAGTCGCATGTATGATTCGCGAGCAGGATAACCCTGTATTTATGCATAACTGCGTCGCATGATCGATTCGCGAGCGGGACAGATAAATGCATCTATGGTTCAAGCCATTCGACCCTCGGCAGTGCACAATTTATTATTGTTGGCCCGCGTCGTCAACCCTCGACACTTTGTTTGCGCATGATAAATGTTGTGTATTTCCTGTGATTTATACATGTTTATCGGCCTAAGGAAGTTATGGCTAGTTAAGAAAAAGAAGAATTGATGTGTAAAATGTGAAATAAGTCTGATGTTTCCTATCCCTGATTATGATTTAAATTGTCAACTGAAATGACGAAGATTTAAAGTGTTAAATATGGAAGAGGTTGATATTATTTATTCCTGATTTTAATAAATTGCCTATGACACTCATGCTTAGTGTCTCACTTGATTATACTAAATTGACTTATAGTAAGTGTCTAATTCGACCTCTTGTCACTACCTCTCTGAGGTTAGGCGAGATACTTACTGAGTACATGTTGTTTTCGTACTCATGTTGCACTTGCTGTGCAATTTTATTCCACAAGTACTTTCATAGCGAGGTGGCTAGTTTGGAGACTTAGGCGAGCTGCATCATCCGGAGGCGATCCGCAGCTGACAGAGTCTCCCTCATATTGTATTTATTTTCATTTTAAATTCCTTGTCCAATTTGTATTTCGGACAAGCTTTGTAGTATTTGTGAAATTCTTAGAAATTGCTCATGTACTTGTGTCACCGGGTTCTGGGATGTGTTTGGGATGTATTTTATAAAAATGGAATATTAACTGTCGTATTTACTTAGCGGATTTTTATTTAGTTATTATGTAATAAAGTGAAAGGTAATGATTTCAAAAATGCTAAAACAGGAAATTTAACTCAACCATTTAGTGATTGGATTGCCTGATAGTGGTGTCCGGCGCCATCACGACCTTATGGATTTTGGGTTGTGACACCCGCGCAGAAACGGCCTCGACTTCTGGTGAAAGCATTGATTCCGCTTCCAAATCAACGAATCTTTCCGACTCAACGAATCTTTCCGACTCAACATCAGCGACAATGTCCTTCCTAATCTCCACCCGTCGTCTTTTCCTCGGCGACGCCTCATCGCCATGAGATGGATCGTCAACAAGGTAAAAGATATGCTGAGAAGAGATCTCATCCGGCATGGAAACATTTTGAGGGGCAAAGTCCCTCATTGGCGGAGCTCGAGTCTGACCTCCCCGTGCAGACTCAGCTAGAGCAAATTGCATCCCGACCGAGGCCACCACCTGGCGAGATGCAAGCACTAGAGCCTTCGCCTTTTTGGAAGCTTATCGACCTAGCACTAAAGGAAGGTCGCATCAAAGGACAAAAGTGAAAAACGATAAGTTGGAAGGTAGAAATAACACTTACTGGACGAAATTTTGGGTCCAAAGCGTTTGTGGAAGGATGACAGTCGCGAATTCCCACGGTGTGGGTAACACACAAGCCACCAAATCTTCAATATCAAAGACGAGAGAAGGTGCACGCCTCTCAGATGAGAACATGGAAGTCGTGTGTGGGTCGAGAACGAAAGAAAAAGAGGAAGAAAAGAGGAAATAATGAACATATGGCAAGATACTTACGATTATAATTCCATTGCTCGAGGAACCCGGTCAGATTCGCCACTAGATGCTCGGTCTTGATGAAGAAGTATTTATGCCAGAACCGCCGATTACCTTATCATCCATCCCCTCCACCAACCTTTTGGTCCCACGATGTCGCAGGTGTATCAATATGCCTCTATAAAAACTGGGCGAGAATAGATGCAACAGGTGGCGGATATTGACCTCGCAGCTGGCCAACTTTGCGTACTTCGCCAGCATCAGAAAAACTTTGTATAAATAAGGGAGAGCTGCGCCGGGCAGACGTTGTAAAAGCGGCAAAACTCCTCCGCTAATGGGGGAAGAGGAAGAGAATAACCAACTAGGAATGGATAAACATAGAAAGCGCAATATCTGGGCCGGTGAGCCTGTACTATGTCGCCTCCCGCCGGAACAATTTCAACGTGAGAGGGAATACGATATTTGGACCGGAGGTCGGCTATTTGACTCGACCTCGACTCGGAAAGCACCTAAGCGGGAGTGGGAACATGTTCCTTTGGGAAGTCATTTTTGACCGAAGGATTCTTAGGAACCACTTTCTCCACGGTGGGGAAACTTTCTTCCTCCTCAACCATGGATTCCTCACCGCCGGGAGGAAGGTCCACCGATAAAGGTGTGGCATCGGAGACTCCGTCGTGAATATGAGGAGAATTTGACATATTTACGCAGTGAAGTGTATACAATGAAATCAGGGAAAGAAAATATCAACTGGGAAAGAAACCAGAGACTGAAATTGAAGGAGCTATAAGAAATCGGAAGTAGAGATCAGAGAAGAAGATCAAAGAAGAACACAATGCATACAAAATAGGAAATGCTGAAAGTTTCGAAAGTGAAACCCCTCTCCTTTATATATAGGATTGGGTCGCACCAGAATCAAGGCAAATGGCCGTCAATGGCACCAAATTCGAAGCAACAGAAGCACATACACTGCATTGGGAAGATGCGTAATGATGACGCGCGTGGCCATGACACCATCATACGTCAGCCACACCAACCGTAGCCCTGTTGGCAACCGCTGCCAATTCGACCTCGGCCGATTTGATTCAATCATCACGACCAAATTTTCTCCGAACGGTTGCAGACATAATCCTCTCATCGAGGACGTCCAATATCACGACCTCAACAAGCGGATGGACTAACTGTATTGGTCAAAATTTGGACCGAACTTAATAACTGCAAATGGGCGTGGTCGAAGATTAAGCCCACCACGGCTCAATGGCGAGGAGTCATCTAAAGTAGGGTTAGTGATGAGGTCGAGTAGAAGAATGTACGAAACAACGACATAATAAGTTTAGAATAGAGAGAAAGAATATTTTGTTGGTATTTCTTCGGTTGTACTTTTTAGGGTTTTTTAGGAATATCCCCAATAAATATGAAGAGATAAAGAACAAAAAGGGATCTTCACCTTTCTGATAAGAACATATTGTAAAGGTTGACTAAAAAGAATATACAAAACTTGTCTTGTCCACTGATTCCATTGTTCAACATATAACTTTTACTAACAAGATCCAAAGATTTCTTGTCCACCCTCATTTTATATTGTCCCACATTATGTCAAGAAGTAAAATCATCCAAGTCATCCAAATATTGCATTCATTGACAATCATTGAGCATTTATAATCGACATTCAATATTAACAAAGATGCTCCTACATCATTAATATATTAAACCTTTAGATTTAGTAAATATTATATTTAACTAGGATTTATTCCTTATTTTTTATTAATTCATTTTAAGAAAATGTTTAACACTTTTTTGCTAAAACATTCATATAGTTCTTTTTTAAGAGGATGCAATTTTTATTTACAGAAAATAGTAATAAATACAACTATTTCTTCCCTACAATAATCTATTGCAGTATGTCTCCCTAAACCCTTTTCCATAACTACTGGTCTCTTCTTTAAACCTCTTTTTAGTTTTCTCTCTTCACCCCTTCACTTCTTCTTCGCCCTCTTAAAGCCGTCGAGAGACCCGCCGCCGAAACTCCTCCTTTTTGGCGACGAGGAGAACATCCAAAACCTAATTCCTCTTTCATTCTCTTCCTTCTGAGTTCCGTTTTCTGCCATGGCTATGGATGGAGAACAGTCACACAAATCTCATCGTTCGCGTCAATCTGGTCCCACCGCCAAGAAAAAATCAAAGTCCGATAAGAAAAAGAAAGGTGCTTCCGACGAAAATCAAAAGCAACATAACCCTAAGGTACTTCCATTCTTTTTTATTTCTTAATTATTTTTTATTCTTATATTGTTATGTGCCTGGTCCGTCAACTCTATGTGGCTACAAGTCCGAAGTTATTTGTTTTGTTAAAATAATAGTAATTACAATACTTATACTGTAAATGTGTAGGCATTTGCATTCAATTCGACGGTGAAAGCAAAGAAATTGCAAGCACGAGCTACAGAGAAGGAGCAGAAGAGGCTTCATGTCCCAACAATTGATCGGTCCACTGGAGAACCAGCTCCATATGTAATTGTAGTGCAGGGACCTCCCAAGGTTGTTGATATCATTTTTTTGTCATACACAGCTTTGGTTAGATATGTCGGGTTTTAGATTTGATGTTCTTATGGATTATGCTATTGTAGGTTGGGAAGTCACTGCTAATTAAGACTCTTGTGAAGCATTATACGAAGCAAAATTTACCTGAAGTTCGAGGTCCCATCACTATAGTGTCAGGTATAGATTTCCATCAATTTTGCATCCTTTTTAACTGAATGCTTACTTTACTCGATCAACAACAACAACAACCCAGTAGAATACCACCAGTGGGGTATGGGGAGGGTAGAGTGTACCCAGACCTTGCCCCTATCCCAGAGAGGTTGTTTCCGGGAGACCGCGGCTCAGAGACAGATATGTGACAACAAAACCCGGAAAATAATAACAACAACAACGTGAGAGACAGCATAAATGGAAAAGCAGTAATACAAATATTATGCAAAAGTGTTAAACACAACATAAATCGCTAGCAGTGCTAGACAAAACACTATCATACTCGTCGGTACAAAGAGGGAAACCGGGACAAAGAGGAAAACTGCTCGACTACCCTTTAACCTACAACCCTAATGCTCGACCTCCACACCTTCCTATCTAGAACCATGTCCTCGAAAATCTGGAGCCGCGTTATGTCCTGTCTTATTACCTCAACCCAATACTTCTTGGACCACCCTCTACCTCTTCTCGTACCTGTCAAAGCCAACCGCTCACACCTCCTAACCGGGACATCTAGGCTTCTCCTCTGCACGTGTCCGAACCATCTAAGTCGCGCTTCCCGCATCTTGTCGTCCATCGGAGCCAGGCCCACCCTCTCCCGAAAATCTTTGTTCCTAATCTTATCCAGCCTAATGTGCTCGGACATCCATCTCAACATCCTCATTTCGGCTACTTTCATTTTCTGCCCCCATACAACATGGCCGGTCTAACCACCGCTCTATAGAATTTACCTTTGAGTTTCGGTGGCACATTCTTGTCACACAGGACTCCAGACGCTAACCTCCATTTCATCCACCCCACCCCTATACGGTGCGTAACTTCCCCGTCGATCTTCCCATCTTCCTGGATAATTGACCCTAAGTACTTAAAACTTTCTCTCTTGAGGATGACGTGTGAGTCAAGTCTGACTTCCACATCCGCTTCCCTCGTCACGTCGCTGAACTTACATTCTACATATTCCGTTTTAGTCCTACTCAACTTGAAACATTTAGACTCCAGGGCCTGCCTCCATACCTCCAGTCTCCCATTAATGTCGCCTCGCGTCTCATCAATCAGAACTATATCATCAGCGAACAACATACACCATGGCACCTCTCCTTGGATATGGTGTGCCAGTGCGTCCATCGCCAGTGAAAGCATATTTTGGTTCTTTTCTATGCAATTTGCCTTTGGTAATATTGGTAATATCTAGAAGTAAGACATGTTTTTGTTTTTGGTCTCAAAATTAGGCGTTAGCTTAATCAATTAGCAAAGTAGCTATACATGCAATATTGCCATAACCATACTCTATTATAGTTTACTTGGATAACCAAATTCTATTTTTGTTTACTTGGTTCTTTTGTATTGGAAAATTATCGAATTCATTTGTGAATCTGTAGGTAAGCAGAGACGTTTGCAGTTTATAGAGTGTCCAAATGATATCAATGGAATGATTGATGTGGCAAAGTTTGCGGATTTAGCATTACTTCTCATTGATGGTAGCTATGGCTTTGAAATGGTGAGCTTTTCTTTCTAAAGAATGAGAAAGACTTTATAGGATAATATAAGATTGTTCTAGTGTTCTCTCATTGAGTATGTAGCAACTCCTCTAATCTATGGATGGATTTAGAGTGAGTTAGGTGAGGTTTAATTATACGCTGATCCTATTATCATTAATGTAATGTTCTTGAATTTTCTGTCTTTCAAATTTATCCTCTCTGTCCTATTTTACTTGACATGCCTTTCCTCATGACATGCAAAAATTGTTAATTCTTTTAGAGATCATAATGCATCATTACTCTATGCATCCTTTATGAGTTTCAAGAATTCAAATCTAAACCATGATGTCCACAATGACACCTAATCACATTCAATAACTAGTTTCAATTTTATCTTCTAACACTATCACTTTAATATGCAAGTCAAGCTAACTATTTTATTGTGTGCTTAATCAAAATCTTTCACAGAATAGTAGAGGGAGTAAGTTTGATTCCTTCACCAACTTAATTTGTTATCTTAAAATTGACATTTGTTGCATCATTCTATCTTGGTCACCAAGGGAATGTGGGGGTTATATTCTTACCTTTCACATTTACTTATTGGTGATTGCTGCCAATTTTATTGCCTCTAAGAAAAAGGAATTTTTTCAGCTGCTATTTTTTTGTTGATAGACCTTGTGATTGGTTTAATTATTTTTGCAGGAGACCTTTGAATTCCTTAACATAATGCAAAATCATGGATCTTGTGATTGGTTTAATTATTTTTGCAGGAGACCTTTGAATTCCTTAACATAATGCAAAATCATGGATTTCCTAAAGTTATGGGTGTTCTTACACATCTCGACCAGTTCAAGGATGTCAAGAAGCTTAAAAAGACAAAGCAACGGTTAAAGCATAGATTCTGGACTGAGATATATGACGGAGCTAAATTATTTTATTTGTCTGGTCTTATCCATGGGAAGTAAGTCACTGGCTTCCATATTTGAAAATGACATGTGTAGCATGCAGCAATAATTTAGTGGAATATTTCAATTTAGTATCTGAAACAACTTTTTAAATGTGTAGGTACTCTAAACGTGAAGTGCATAATCTTGCACGGTTTATCTCTGTCATGAAGTTTCCTCCTTTGTCCTGGCGCATGTCCCATCCTTACATTGTTGTAGATCGATTTGAAGATGTAACTCCTCCCGAGAAAGTGCGGATGGACAGCAAGTGTGACAGGAATGTCATTCTGTACGGTTATCTTCGTGGATGTAATTTGATGAAAGGAGCAAAGGTCTGTGATGTGAATGCTTTATTTCTTTTTTCTTTTCAATTATTTGTCAGAGAATAACCTTTAGTGCTACTTGTCATGTAAAATTGTGGTATCACTAAGAACTGGTTCAAGCAAAGATTCATGTTTCCTTTAAGGTCAATTGCAAGCTATATAGCTGTTGAGAGATCGCATAGCATTATGCCTAAAGTCTTATGAATTCTGGTTGGGTCTATCGGGCTACAAATAGATAAACTCTAAGAGTGACAATACCATGGAGATGGTTCAAAGACTTTAAGAAAAATCACACTTAAACATATGAATGCATATCGTGTATCTAATGGATATAATTGTTGGCAACTCCCTCTTTAGTTTGAGAAATTTTTAGAGCGCTTGTAGAGTGTGGACCTTTTGGAATGAAAGGAACAGAAGGTGCTTTGAAGACAAGACTACAATGATACATATTTTGAAGTATAGGTGCTCACTGTTGTCAAAGCTCTTAAAAGTGCTCTACTTTTATTGGGGCTTTATTCAAACCAAACTTAAAGTATGGGCTTTTAGTAAAAAAAAGGCGCAATGAAGGTAAAAAATAAAAATATATATATGTAATTCAAGAACAAAGTAACAAATTTATTCATGATGTTTTCCTTTAGAGCTAATACACTCATTTTACGATTATGTTTGTTGTTTAGTGCAACTTGATTCAGGATAAAACTCATGAGCTATGAGGTGCATGTCTTAGTGCCTTGCCTTAGGCTGAAGCACAACTTAAGCAAGGCGAAGCACCCTCTCTGAGCTTTTCCGAGCTTCAGGGCTTAAGCTAAATGAGCCTTGACAACACTGTAGGTGCTTAGCACCTTTGGCTTTTTGGCGTAAACGTGACATCATATATGAGAAGGAAAATATGATAGACTCTATCAATCTTTTGCATATTTTGTACAGGGAACCTTTTGTAGTGTCCAACGCTAGCTTAGTGCTTGGCTATTTCAATTGTGAATAATATTTGCTTGTCAATAAAGCTCGTGAATTCTAGTGGTAGATGTTCTAGTAAAGGGGGGAAAAATGATGGACCTTTCATAAATCAGAAAAAGATGCCTTTGGGATAAAAACTCAATGACTTGTATAATGACTCATGTGAGGACAGTGGCATTTTATTTTTATCTAGTTGTTTTGTTAAGGTGTTTCAGCTAGTGAGTTAACAGCGTATTTCTCTCTTGTCCATATCCTAAAACTGCTTCATAATATGACCAGGTGCATATTGCTGGTGTTGGTGATTATAGTTTGGCTGGTATAACAGCGTTAGCTGATCCGTGCCCTCTACCATCTGCTGCCAAGAAGAAGGGGCTAAGGGACAAGGAAAAGCTGTTTTATGCCCCCATGTCGGGATTGGGCGATCTTCTCTACGATAAGGATGCTGTGTATATAAACATAAATGATCACTTTGTCCAGTTCTCTAAGGTTGATGAAACAGCTGCTGTTGGGGCTCGCAGCGGTACTAATTTCCACTATGTTATTAAGAATACCAAATTTTCTTTTCTTTTCTTTTCTTTTTTAAAATGAAGAAGTCCAAATTTTCTTAGCTTATGGGAAATTCACATTCCCTTATTAGTTCAGCAAGATGCGCGATATGCTTCAGGATGTCTTCCGATATCTGGAATTTAAGTTTTTACTTCTGTCTTGGTAGTTTGAGTTGATATTTTTGTATATAGTACATCATTCAGGAAAAGAGTTTGGTTGGCTGATTAACATTCTTCTTTAGCACCACTCATCATTTAAGAAATGTGTAAGACGGGGTTTTAAATAGAAAACCTGTTTTTCAGCTCTCTTGATGAATGTTATCTCTTTTGTAAAACATTTTTCCTTGCAGCTTTTATAATTTTCTGCTATTACCAATTTATAGGCCTTGAGTGTCATTGCCTTCCTTTGCTTGTTCTGGGTTCCTTCCATTCAATCAGTTACTCATCATAATTTTTGGGTAAACTCTACTTATTATCCGTCAAGCGGCTTAATGGGACCAAACTTTGATCATAAGTCGACTCTTGTGGTGGTGTGTCTGTGTCGTCCATTTTCCCCAACTTCTTTGCCTGTCTCTCTCTTTATCCCCTGTTCTTGTGTATCATATCAGATCACATAATGGACAATGAAGAAATCTTGACTAGAGCCAAGCTACACCGCTGATCAGATGTGTTAGAAGTTGTTGAGAATTCCTATATGTTATAACAATTAATATGCCTTTTTACCATTGCTTAGATATCAATAGGATAGGAATGGTCTTTGATAACCTTATGGTCAATAGTAGTTTGTTGGATTCTGTGCATTTTTACTTATCTGTCCAGTTGAAAAGAAAATTGAATTATGTCACTATCACTTTTCTACCCTGTTATTAAGAAAAATATTATATACATTTACCAGACAACGTTAGGTGGATGACAATAGAAACTAATATATGTAAATAATAAAAGAAGAATAGGATTAAGTTAAGCACGAATTTTAACCTTGCATGGATATTAATAAAAAATCTCACCTGTGTCATGCATGGAGTTGCAACTAGTTTTCTTAATAATTTTGGATGACAAAATTATTGAATGTTGAGATACCTTTTTCCTACATGCTATATGGTTTTTTTTCTAGGTTATGACTTTTGGCAAGTCATTTGTCCACTGACCAGTATTATCTTTGTGATCAGGGAAGGACAACGATATTGGCGAGGTTTTAGTTAAATCACTTCAGAACACGAAATATTCGATTGATGAGAAGTTAGAAAATAGTTTTATTTCCCTTTTTGGGAAAAAACCTATTCTTTCCTCAGCAAATTCTGAAGCTGATCAAACTCAGTCTGGGTTAGAACTCAACAGCGGGGAATCAGATAAAGACGATGATGTTGAAGATTCAAATGAGTTGGAACAGCTACAGTTAGAGAGAACTCATTCAAGGGGTTCAAAGAGGAGAACTTCTGATGATAGCTCGGAGGAAGAAAATACTATTGGATCAGAGAAGCACCCAGGATCTAGTAGTAGTTTCAGGGAACATGTTGATTTCCATGATGGAAGGATGAGAAGAAAAGCTATCTTTGATGATGATAATGATTTTGATGAAAGGGTAAGCCAATGACATTCATGGTCTTGTTCCTGTCCTTCCCGTTGTACCTCATCTTGTCTATGAGGTGTTTGTGTATTGCGGATAAAAATCAAGAAGACGGGTATCTGTACCAGAATATTAAGGAGGAAGAGCGCTACCTAGTACCATGAAAGCTTTTGCCTCCTTTTTCTCTGGTTTGGAGAAATCTAATAAACCTGTTGCCTTCCACCTCTTTAAGAGCCTCTGAGAGGTGTGCCAGGTGTCGGGGTGGGGTGGGGGTGGGTGGTGGGTGGGGGTAAGAGGATCTTTGCTTAGAGAACAGTGCTTTCTAAAGCTCATCAATTACCCTTTCTAATCATTGATGTAAACTTTAGCAGCGTATTGTTGTTCACATGTTATTTAAGATTAATTTGTATAGGTTGTTACATCTTCACTTACTGATATGCACCGAACTTAGTAAGTTACTCTCTCGTATATCCTGGTTCAAATTGCGGTGGAATTGGAGTTTGACATGCGTGTATGTTGTATTTATGCTATATCATTTGATCCAGGATTATAATGAAGAAGATGGCGACGAGGATGAACAGGACGAGGATGCACAAGATGATATAGATGACACTGATGAGGAAAATGAAGCTTATCAAAATTCTGGGGAAGATGATGATTTCGATACAGATGGTAGGTTTTTGATCTTCATTTAGTATTGGCATCATCCATTGTGCACTTTGATCTTCATTTAATATTTCATCATCCTCTTGGCATTGGAGTAAGTAAAGTTCCTAACTTGCTGTAAAGTAGCTCGTATTATTTCCAACACTTCCCTAATTACTCCAAATCTTTCATTTTGTTACGGGATCCGATTGTTTTTCTTTTAGTTGGAGAGGACATGGGCAATACTTCAAGATGGAAAGAGTTCCTGTCGGAAAGGACACGTGAGCGCCAAAATGTTAATCTTATGCAGCTTGTATATGGGGAAACTGAATCCAAGTCAACTACTAAAGCTGGGTTGCAGCAGCGTGGCACTGAAAACGATGATAGTGATACTGAGTTCTTCGTGCCAAAAGGGGAAGGAACTAAGGTTTGTCCTTGTACAGCACATCAAATAATAACGCTTTTGGGCCCATGGTAGTTTTGCTTTTGGCCTATGTGATATCCAGCACATTGAGTGTTAAATTAGATGAAATATGGGTAATTGAATCATCGTTTATATAATTAGAAGTGTGATTTAAGAGTATCTGTTAAATTTAGTCTAAAAGATCGACAAAGGAAAGTTATTATTAATGGCTCAATCATGTGACTGCCATGTCTTTTACCTGTATTTTGAGGGTATCTTGATTTAGAAAATTGTTTTAATATCTTTAAATTTGTCATTCCTGCTTTGTTGTTCCTAAGTATATGCAGTGGAAGTATCAAAATGACTTCACTGTAGCAGAAGACATGATAGTCATGTGGAGGGACCAAACCAAACATATCAGAAGATTGAAAGTAATAGACCAAAACTGTATTATTCAATAGTTGAGGGACCAAAGAAATTGCAATCTTCTCAATGCAATTTATGTAGCTCTTCCGCTGTCGTAGTCATTTTTTATTTTACTGCTACCATTTTGGTAGGAGTTGAAATGGGCTGTTTGATTATTGCATTTGTTTATGCAGAAACCAGAAGAGCGAGTGAATGATGATAATATTGATGCCGAGGACTGCTCCAAATTTGTAAATTTTGCAAGTCAAAGCGACTGGAAGAGTCAAGAATCTATTGAAAGCATCCGTAGTCGTTTTGTCAGCAAAGGCTGGTCCAAAGCGGCTCGTCGAGGCGACTCAAGAGATGTCAATGGTAATGATGATGCTGGTGAGGATGGCGACGAGGATCTGTTTGGTGATTTTGAAGACTTGGAAACAGGTCAGAAGTATGAGAGCCATGAGATAGGTGATGCTGGAACTGGTGACATGATCCATAGGGATGATGAATCAGCAATTGAGGAGCGTAGGCTAAAGAAATTAGCACTTCGTGCAAAATTTGATTCTCAATATCCTTTTGTTACCTTCCTTCCTTTTCCTTCCACTCCACCCTTTTATCTTCATTCATCATCAAATAATTTTTGCTCCCCCCTAATTATAATGGGTTTTAGGAACAGTTATGTGTGATTTTCTGCTTTGTCATTGCAATTTGTTTTATGAGCTTAACTTCTATGTACATATGGTGGGTCTGATTCGTCCAATGAGGAGGATGAGGATATCAAACCAGACACAAAGTCTCATCGGGGTCAAGCTGATGGAAATGGCTACTATGATAAGGTGAGGTTTTTGTCAATTACAGCCAACCATAAAGCGGGAATACTTTTACTTTGAGTTAATTTTGTCTATTTTCACAGTTGAAGGAGGAGGTAGAGCTTCGGAAACAAGTTAATTTAGCAGCACTGAATGAACTTGACGAGGACACTCGGATAGAGGTAGAAGGTTTCAGAACAGGAACTTATCTTAGACTGGAAGTTCATGATGTCCCCTCTGAGATGGTCGAATATTTTGATCCTTGCCATCCTATTCTTGTTGGAGGTCTAGCACTCGGGGAAGAAAATGTTGGATACATGCAGGTAAAAGCTCCTCTTTGGTTATGTTCAATTCGTTTCGTTTTCCTCTTAGTGTTTATGTACCCCGTAAGATGGATATTCAATCTTCCATCCAATTGGTATATAACAGATCAAAGAACCCTTATTCACTTCTATAGAAGTCTGTCTCACCTTACCAAAAAGAAGTTTGTTTCTCTCTCCTCTACAATTTATTTATGAGTAAAACTTGAACATTTTATTATAAGCTGTCAGTTATGAACAGGTTTTATGAATGGATTATAAACTGCTAGTCAGAGAGGCCATAACATAGTTATGGAATTATGAACACTAGAAGGACACACCAGACAGCTCAGATAGGGTCATAAGAGAGAAGTGTAACCTGAAACAATTTTTTGGGAGGCTATCATAGTTTCTTTTTTTTTTTTTACAAAAAGAAAGCCATTAGTTTGCCCCAGGAAGAACTAGCATGTCCATTAGGTTTGTTTGATTAATAATGTATCTTTTCCTGTTCCCTGATAAAAAAGGATATCTTTTGCTGGTAATAAGATATTTACACCTCTTATCAAAATTCTATTATCGACTCTCAGCTAGGTGTAAAGCTTTCCTTGGTGGTCCCTGTTACAGCTTATCTGCAAGTATAAGAGACTGTACTGAAGAAAAAGGAGTGAAAGGCTCTGCCGCTGTCAATTATTTTTGCAGTATGCTAACATGAATCGTGAATAGAAAAAGAAAAAATGTTTCTCTTGCATAAAAGACATGATTGTAAAAGTTAATGCATCGTGGTGTATTTTAGCATTTATCAATGTTAAGGCCTTATATGGTATGTAAATCATAGTGGTGAATGGAAAATCTTAATTGTGGTTTCTGAATGAGTGCCTAGTTGCATTCTGATACCAATGAAAAAAACTGTTCTTTTTCAGGTTCGGCTGAAGCGGCACAGGTGGCACAAGAAAGTGCTGAAGACTAGGGATCCAATTATTGTTTCTATTGGATGGAGGCGCTACCAAACTGTACCTATTTATGCTATTGAAGATCAAAATGGTCGTCATCGTATGCTCAAGTACACTCCTGAGCACATGCATTGTCTGGCAATGTTTTGGGGTCCTCTTGTGCCTCCACACACTGGAATGATCGCTGTTCAAAACTTGTCAAACAATCAGGTAAGGTGTCAGTTATAGATGCCTATGATTGCCTTAAGTACTTGTCAAACAATTAGGTAAGGTGTCAAATTTAGGGGCCTTGGCCTCTTTAATGGAAAGTTGGCTGGAAATGTATTCAGCAAGTACCAAGCTAACCTTGTTATAGTCATTTCCCGTTTTGCCTATCGATAGAAATTTTAACTTTACAAGTCTAGCAATGCAAGCGCCCCTAGGTCTTTGATTTAGTGGTACGAGTATAATGCGCGATGGTGTGGGTTAGGCGCATGCCACGGGTTCGAGCACTGCCAGAGACAAAAGCTTGGTATTTAAGTGAAGAAAGATGGAGAGGGTGGGCCAAACCTTGTGCTACTGGCCCTCTAGGATTTCTCCATGATAAAAAAAAGGTCTAGCAAAGCAAGCCTAACCAGTGTCCTCAAGCTAATTGGGAACCATATGTTTAACCATAGATGGAAGAATCATCCGTGAGTATAGATTCATTTGTCTTCACTCGATTGTAGTCTACTTTAAATACTTATTGCATGATTTGCATAACATTTTACTGCCTCAGTTTATCTCATTGCTTCATGCTTGGCCTTTTTCCTGCAATCTCCTAAATATGCCTTAGTCTTCTTTCTTGCAATCTCTTAATTTACTAACTTAGGTTTGTAACTTTACCATGATGGATAGTGCTCTACTCTGTCATAAAGGCTTGAAGTCCTTTTCTGCTATTTGTTTATATTCGATACGTATAAAATTGTCATTTTCACATCTTAGTCTCTTAACTACCTCTTTGATTATTCATTAGCACTATCCAAGAAAAACTTTCACCTCATAGTAGATAAGTTTCCCGTCTTTTGAGAAGCTCCCTCCACTAGAGAGTTGTTTGGTTCTGTAGCTTGAAAAACTTATGGGTCTCATGTTCTAGAAGTGATAACATAATTTATATGGTCATATTCTGTAGTTGTGCACTCATCACCTGGCCCATCTATTTGATTAGTATTTTGCATCATCTCACAACTCCCTCCACTTAAAAGAGTTCTTTAGTTCTGGAGCTTGGACAACTTGTGGGGTCTCATGTTCTAGAGGTGATGTTTTACTTTTACTTGAAACTTTGGGAATGTAACATAATGTGCAATGTGTGTAAAGCTGTCCTTGGCTAATAGATTTATGCATAGTGAAAGGAGTATAGTAATTCTGGTAAGGATCTGATGCTGTTAATGCTAGGATGTTTTTCATGTTCTGATTTTCTTCTTTGATTGTATATGAAGTTAAGTGTTGTCAGGCTCCTTTTCAATTCTTTAGAAGAACTTGGTAAATATTGTAAAGTTTGAAGAGCTTACAAATACATAGTGAGGCAATTTTATAATTAATAACTGAGAGAAGCTTTATCAATAAACAATCCTTATGCTATATCAAAGAACAAATTCCTTTCTTTTCTAACTTCTGGTTGCTTTTTGCTGAATTGGGGATGGGGAGCAGAGAGAGGGGGTGGGAGATCTGCAGTCAATTTGTTGCTGCAATACAGGTTGATCCTGCCTCTGCTGATTGTTCTACCGTTGTCGTCTTTATGTCTTTTCAGGCATCCTTTAGAATCACTGCCACTGCAACTGTGCTAGAGTTCAACCATGCAGCACGAATAGTCAAAAAGATCAAGTTAGTTGGTTACCCATGTAAGATATTCAAGAAGACGGCACTTATCAAGGACATGTTCACTTCAGATCTTGAAATAGCTAGGTTTCAAGGTGCAGCTGTTCGAACTGTTAGTGGAATTCGCGGGCAAGTGAAAAAGGTAGTTTCCCACTTTGAGTATCATTTGAGTGCTGTCTCACTTTGCTTCCTGGTTTTCTAGCTATGTATGCTCGTGCTTGAGTGTAAATTGACAGGACTTATTTTGATAAAACAAGCTACGAAGAATATATTTTCTTGTTACTTCCTCTAGATACCAACTTTTCATGTTCGCTCCCTCTTTTTCTGTAAATATTTAACCACCATCAAGCCATCTGGGATTAATCTTTTTTACTATTTTAAAATGTTGCCTTCTCAAAAAATCTTTTTTTACTATTTTCTGGGATCACCACAATTTAACGACCCGTGAGGTGATTATAGAAATTTTGATGAGAGGAATAAGCAGTATGAAATGTTACTTTGGAGATTCTGACCACTTCTGATTGAAAGAATAGAATAATTACACGTGTTGACTTGTAGAGACATAAGATATTTTTAGTATTTGAATATTCTAACGAAGCATGGACTTACACACATGACGAAGATAAATTTGTTGAAAAGAAAAAGGCGCAATGTGGGGGTAACCAGGGGGAGAAGGGGACCTCATCCATGGTTACCTGCTCTGCTTTATATTCGAGGTTTGTCCTGGACTCTCTTCTCTCGATACCCATGGGCTCCATGGATCATTAGTTTGTGGTCCTTGTAAATTCTAGCATAGACCTGGTATTTTCTTAACAGTATTTGTCACATTGTTTGGAGGATGATGATTAGGGTGCTATACCTAAAAGTTGTACATGTTGCAAAGTGATTCCAGCACGAAAGATTGTGGAGATGTAGTTGGAGTAGTTCTTCGTGTTTTGGGGTTGGTTTACTCTTGTTTCCTGAATCTTTTCCCTACTTGCTCTGTTGGTGTTAATTTTAGGCTGCTAAAGAAGAGATCGGTAACCAACCCAAGAAGAAGGGTGGTAATGCCAAAGAAGGCATTGCTAGATGCACATTTGAGGATAAGATCCTCATGAGTGACATCGTTTTCTTGCGTGCTTGGACTCAAGTGGAAGTTCCTAGCTTCTACAATCCGTTGACAACAGCATTACAGCCTCGCGACAAAACTTGGCAAGGAATGAAAACGGTTGCTGAATTAAGGAGAGAACATAATCTGCCAGTGCCTTTCAACAAGGATTCATTATATAAGGTGAAACAAGTTATTTCAGGCGTTAATAACTTCTTAATTACATTCAAAGTCTTTGTGTTGCGTTTTTTTCCTGCTGACAGATGCCTCTCTGCTTTTCTTTTTGTTTGATGCTGCAGCCAATTGAACGAAAGCTGAAAAAGTTCAACCCCTTGGTAATTCCCAAAGCATTACAGAAAGATCTCCCCTTTGCCTCTAAGCCCAAGGATACTCCAGCTCGGAAGCGACCACCATTGGAAGGTCGGAGGGCTGTGGTGATGGAACCTCATGAGCGTAAAGTTCTTGCTAACATTCAACATCTTAGACTCATTCAGCATGAGAAGGTATGTTATCTCCAACTGAAGCAGTGAATGCTCGGTTTCACTACTAGTACTTTTGTGGGTGTGTAGGTTGTGGTCTCTTAGCCTCTCTGCTATGCCAATTTTTACTGTCAGTCAAAGCTTATATCTTTTTGGATATGAGGAGGTGTATGTTTCCCATTGTTTTTTAAATGCATTTTGCAGATGAAAAAGCGCAAGCTCAAAGAAGGAGAGAAGAAGAAAGCACTTGAAGCAGAAAGGATCAAGGAAGAGCAACTCTCAAAGAAGCGACGGAGAGAAGAGAGACGAGAAAGGTACCGTGTGCAGGATAAACTGAAGAAAGCCCGCAGGGAATAGGGTTTTAGTACTCCATAGACTGCCTGAAACAGTTTTGTCTACCCAGATAATTGGGTCAGTCTTGCTGGAAGCTTGGTTGATTCCTGAACTTGGATAGGTATCATTTAACTTTGCATCATCAGTGGCGGCATGTTGTCATGAGCTAGATATGAGATGCGACTTCAACGTGTTTGGCCAACCAGTGGATCTTTTGCTCTCCTTGGACCTCAGCCTTGTCGTGTACCATGAAATATTGGCCAGATTTTTGTAGCTTAGGGGAAGTGCTAATATATTATCATAAATCTGTACAAGATGTAATAGTGGCATGATTATGCAATGTAATGCTAAATCTGTTGCTCCTATTCTCCTCTTTAATGTTTATGAAGTGGCACCTTAGTGCCTTATTCATTGGCTTCTCCTTATGTAGATGTAGAACTGTTTGTTATTCTTTGTAATATTAGAAATGGAATTCTAAATGTACACGTTTCATTTGAAACTGAAGACAAACGTTTCACATATAGCTAACAGTTCTATTCTATTACATGTTGCTAGTATTACGAGCTTATTGGCACGGTTAAGAGTGGCTAGAATTCAATATTCGGTTCCATTGGTTTAAGGTAATAATTTGTACTATTTGTTATTCCAGTAGTTTCATTTTAGTCCCCGTTTCTTCTTAATTTTTTTAAGAAAAAGAATGATAAGCATTCTTTTATATTTGGAAACATTAATTTAAAATTTTCATTTTATAAATGTCACAGTATGTTTAGATAGCAAGTTCTAATAATACTTATTATATGTGACAAAAATCTTACTTTCTTTTTTAATTTGGTTTACGATCAAATATTACCATACAAAAAACCCTCGAATAAACTGAGGTATTATCTATCTATATCTATATATATTATTAAAAGAAGAGGATAAAGCCCTCTCATTAAGCCAAGTGGCATCATAAGAAAAAGCAACATGGCATAAGTAGTTAATAATTGGTTATTTAGTTAATAATTAGTTATTGGTTATTATTTTTGAATTTAAATATTATAATATAAAAACGAAAATTAAAAAAATATTGTCCATTCAATTGGATAGTAGTTTCAAGTTGGAGTTTTTAAATTATTTTAAAATAAAAAAAACTAAAATTACAAAAAAAAAAAAGCCAATTCAAAATTTCTTTTTTCTTACTAATAATTTTGTTTTCCTTTTTAAAAATAAAAAACTTTATTTATTCAGAAAATATTATTGAGAATAATAAAATAAAATATAAAAATATTTATCTTCTATTATATTAGCTATATTAAAAAAAAAAAAAAAAAAATAAACACTCATTCAAATTGAGAATGGTTTCAAGTTGGAGTTTAAAACTTATTTTAAAATATTATTATTATTATTTTTATTATTATTATTAATTATTATTATTATTATTATTATTATTATTATTATAATAATATCTATATCATTATCTATATCTATTATCTATTAATAATAAAAGGAGAGGTAAAATCACCATATTAAGTCAAGTGGCATAACCATAACATGACAAGTTTATATTTTTAGGACAAAGCTCCAAGAAAGTTTGAATTTTAAAATTAGGTTATAATACAAAAACGAAAATTTAAAAAATAAAAAAATATCATTTCAAATTGGGGAGTTGTTTCAACAATAATTTAAATATCTATAAAATAATAAAACAAAATATTTTATAATATAAAAATGAAAATAGAAATAAATTGTCCATTCAAATTGGAGAGTAGTTTCAAGTTGGAGTCTTTAAATTATTTTAAAATAAAAAAACTAAAATTACAAAAAAAAGCCAATTCAAAATTTCTTTTTTTTTTAATAATAATTTTTGTTTTCCTTTTTAAAAATAAAAAAGTTTATTTATTCAGAAAATATTATTGAGAATAATAATAAAATATAAAAATATTTATCTTCTATTATATTAGCTATATTAAAAAAAAAAACTACTCATTCAAATTGAGGAATGATTTCAAGTTGGAGTTTAAAAGTTATTTTAA
>MDKI01173057.1:0-30674 GCA_005239505.1 Nicotiana paniculata | reverse complement strand
GTACTTTTTCTCAAGAGCGTTCCATAACTCTTTTGAAGTTTCCATGACACTATAAACATTATTCAACCCATCCTCCAAACAACTTAAGATGTAGTTTCTACATAGGAAATCAGAGTGTTTTCATGCTTCAATTACCACAAATCGTTCAACCTCAGGAGTATCTTCTCCTACAACTGGAACATCCTCCTTGATGAATCGTTGTAGGCTTAGTGTAGTTAGATAGAATAGCATCTTCATCTGCCAACGTTTGAAGTCTGTACCGGAAAATTCCCGGGTTTTTCTACCGGTGCCATTGTATGTGCTGGTCTTGACGAAGCAGCAACACTCGATGAAGCACCCGTTCCAGCAGCATTTCCATTAATTTGGTTTTCATTCTTAAATAATTAATTAAATAACTTTTGTCCAAAAATAATTTTATCGATCAATTGACAAATCCAAATCCAAATCTGAATCCGAGCCGAGCAATGACGACGACGCGAGGATTCATTCTCTTCAACTCCTTTTAAGAGCTCTAAGAAGTGATTCTATATTTATACACACAAGTGTAGTTGTCTTGCACCAATGTGGTACAAAGTTCATGACAAAACTCATTTGATTTAAATTTTTATTTTCCACCATTTTTCAATTCACACTCCTTATCTTTAAATCCTAATGGCTTTAAAGTCCAACAGTTTCTTAAATTATGGTGAGGCAATGAACTAGATAACTGGTGCAAGTTCCCAATAAGTGGAAGCTTTCTAGGGCCCGGAGGCTACCATAGCTTCGCAGCTATGATAACAAAGATAGGAAAGGGAATAAGCATAGGAAAAGTGGGGTGTTGAAGCTTAAATACCATAGGAGGAGACTCAAGATCAGTATTGGATGTGTTTACTGTCAAGTATTGGCTTTTCTTTGTGTTGTAATCTTATTTAAGCAAGTTCTGAGAACGAATGAGATGAACCATTGGTTCTTTATTTTCTTTGTTCTTTCTTGACTGAAGACTTTGAACTTTTTGACTGGACCATTTCATCTCTTAATTTATCCCAAAAAATTAATAGGAAAATTTCACTTAAGAACAATTGAGCTTCCCGTTTTTTAATTTTATAGCTCATATTTCAATTTATAACTAACTAGCCCAAAAGTAATAGGCTAAGATTCAACATTCAACTCCAATAGGTTCTAAAAATTACTATTTAATTTTTAAAAAAGATTGCTTAACCTTTTAAGTTAATTTTCGAATCAGTAACTATGACTCAAATATTAGTTCAACAAAATAAATCCATTTGGATAGTGAAAATTAAATTTTTAACAAGCTTAAACATGTGGGTTTAAAATTCGAATTTGATTTAGTGAGAAATTTGGAGTGGGTGTTATTTAGACTTGTTAGAAATAGTATAAGGAGGTTGTATATAAAATTTGAAGTCATTTAATGGAGATTTGGACTGGTTTTGAACAAGAATTGCAACTGAAAATCGTGGAAGAAATTCGTCTACAGATGCTTGTATAAAGGTGTATAATAGTGTATAAGATGTGTTTATACACTCACATACACTATTATACAATATTATACATAATTATACAAAAAACTGACTTCGTCTTCTTCCTTGCGTCTTTTCTAAAATTTAACTCAAAATCTTGCTCAAATCTATTCCAAATCACTTCAAATTTAAATTTTGAACTCCTTTTGATATTTTCAATCAATCAATTGGAATAACACTCAATCCAAACAACTAACAAACTCAAAAAATCTTATTTTCGAAAGTAAAGCTTTGAATGGTCTTCAATGGTGGATTTTTACTCTTCGATTTTCTTACATTGCAACCAGGTGACACAGGGTACGAAGCAACAATGGCGGACGGCCCCTTGAAGCATATGTAGAAGATGTGAGAAGAAGAGAGAGCGAAACCAATGGTTGTGAGAACACATATTTAACTCCATAGCTTTTAGAAGCAATGGTTGTAAGAACACAAGTTTTGAATTTGCTAGTACTTTCAAAATATGTACAATATGGGCTAGGTTAAGTAAAATTTAAAAACATGGATCATTTTTTGTTATGGTACGAGGTCATATATATTTTCTTCTAATTCTTTCAAAAATAATTTCTCAAGAGATGTCAGCCCTTTATTTTAAAGTAATTGTCACTTTCTTCTGTTTCATAGCCGTGGCCCACGAGATACTCCACTAATTTCCAACTTCTACTAATAGCTGCGCCTATATAGCATAAAAATAGAAAGTTTATTTTGTTGATTAAAACACATTACAGTAAATGCCTTTGTGAAGGATTTAGGTTGTGGCTACTACTACTCATAGTGATCATCGTTAAACCTTGTAGAAATAACTGAATGAAATATACTATATTCAGTTGCTCCTAGTAGTGTCATACTAAAAATTGAGCCACGGTTTTCAAAGTATTGTATAATTTAGCTTCTAATGTGACGTTTGGATGGAAAACTGAGATCCATGAACTGGGTTGCCGTGGAATCTGTGACCACAAGGTTTAACGATGATGTACACAGCATTCGATATATTCTATTAGTAAGAAAATGAATTCTCAAAAGAAGTACTATAAGATAGCTGGGAGGTATTTTATGAGTGTTGTTCAAAGGTTGACCCAAAAATTACAACGCGACTTGGTAATCAGATACCCAGAATACTCAATTGGAGATCCATTATCAGTCAACCACCTTATGCTTATCTGATGAACGACATGTTCAATGACCAGGGAAACAGGGTAATTTACTATTTCTTAAGTTCCTGAACTTTTTTTTTATGAATATATATTTTGTTAGTGAATACAGTTACATACAATGGAATACAGTTGACATAGATTTTGCATACAATATTTGATAAGTATACAACATACATCTGCATACAACATATATTATCCAAAATCTAGGGGTAAATGTTTTGACATAGATGTATGTTGCATACAACCTATATTTTCCATTTGCATACAAACTGTATTTTACATTTACATACAACCTACATTTGAATACAGCTGCATACAATATACATTGTTGTTATTCAGATTCATTCAATGAGCATAACTTTGTAACCATAAAACAAACATCGTTTACTTTGACTATATTTTCGATTTTCAGATTGTTTACAATGGCATACAACCAAGCGATGAAGAGCTTGCTGTTATTCAGATTCCTCTGGGAGGCGTTGAGGTAGAGAACAGTCCTACTTCTACTCATTCAGACAAGTATGCAGATGATTCGGATGACTTTAGTCCTACACCGCATCTTCAGCCTAAGAAAAAATATGATGCAAGTGTTGGACCTTCCTCATCACCGCTCCACAAGAAGCGCAAAGAGCAGATTATAGATTCCTCAGAGGCAGAGACTCAACCCAAGACTCTCTCTAATTGTGATACATCATGCAGCAAAAAATGAAGCAGATGCAACCTCGTTACTCTCTCATAGGAATTGGCGTCCAAGTAGATGGTATTTTTTGCCTTACGAGTCAAACTTCGACTCCGCAAGTTAGTAACTTATTTAAAAAAACAATGTATTATAAAGTTATGATATTTTTCCCATGGTATCTATAATTAAATGTCTCTATTCATAACTTTAATGAACAATAGATACCTCAGTTAAGCTGAATCCCATATTTGACAAAAAATACCCCTTTGAAGATGATTTGATATCGGGGCCACATCCTACATTAGTCATTCAGGGGTACGAGAAATGGATTCGCGAAGGTCTTCTCGCTATACATGATCAAAAGTAATTTTTTGTCCAGTATGTCTAATATATGTTTATATCCACTTTCAAAAATAGATATAATATTTATTTAAAAATTATTGTAGAAGTGATTTGGAAGACCATTACAAGAAGACAAGTCAATACTACATATACCGTTGGATTTTGGAGTTGATCAAGTCACTTCAAAAAATTGGTTTTACCTTCTCTCTATTGATTATGGAATGACAATGTAAGATATAACCCTTCCAAATTCAATATATTCCATTTTGAAGATGTATGATTTGTCTAATTGTATATTTCACAGTTTGAGAACTCATACATATTTTGTATGCATTTGTATTTTATATTATTGGTGTGGTATGTAATTAGTTGATTTATATGAGTTATGTTTTGTTTCCCTGTTGCTGATAATACACATATGATGCCCGGGTCAATCCAATGAGTTATGGATTTTTTTGTATATTTAACTGTATTCAAGTTTATAATTATTTAATAGTTTTTCTCTTGCAACTTGTTAAAGTAGTATGTTTTTTTATTATATTTTTAATTGTACGACTTGATATAGACCAGTATGTTTCGTTATCAATATGTATATAGTTACCAGAATGTATTTAGTTGTATTCAATATCAAATACATACATGTATTCAACATTATGTATCCTAAATTCAATTTTGTAAGTTCAATTTTGTTTTCAGCAGTTGATATTTCTAAATTCAGTTTTGTATATTCAGTATGTTTTCTTGATTTCATTCAATGTACGGACACTATGTATTCAATTATATATATAGCATATTAATGTCATATTTTACTACTTGAGAAAGAAGGGCAAGTACAACCAAATAACCAACTTCAAGTATACAATTGTTGATTGTATATTCAAGACAAGAATCGCTGAAATCTTCGACAGGTATGCTGATACGGATAGTGATACAAATATAGCCAAAGAAGAGGATGTGGTATATGAGTACATAAAGGATACAAATTACTAGCTAATGTACCGTGGCATACTATTGACAATGTCTTGATACCAGTCAACTTGAAGGACAAACTTCATTGGATATTGGCAGTTGTCTCATTTAAAGAGAGATGTATCAAAGTACATGACTCATACGGATCAACAGGTCATGATGCCTATGTGGTTTCTGAGATAGATAAACTAGCTAATCTTGTACCTATGTATCTATCGATCAGTGATTTTTACGGAGATAAGCAAGGCATAGATTGGTATCATGACTTAGCATACAGTGACAAGGCACAAACTAATCCCTTTGATGTTGTTTTCATTTCAAATCCGCCTCAACAAAAATTTGGGAGCATGTATGTATTCAATCTTCTTCCATATATCATTTATAGCTCTAATAATATGAATTGTTTTTAATTATTTTAATATATTTTTTCAGGGATTGTGGGTTGCATGTTGCGGCATACGCAGAGTTTCTGAGCACTTTTGGTTTGAGTCCACAAACAAAATTTGATGCCAATTTACTCCGTCAAAGATATGGTGCCCTCCTTTGGGACTATGTTATGCGGAAGATTGATGTTGATGCCATAAGGAGAGCGAAGCACCCTCAAAGATTGTTAGAAAAATCAAAGATTCAGATACGTCGGTTAAGATAATGTTAGAGTAGTTTTAGGTGAATGTAGTTTTGGATGGTAGTATTTTTGTGAATACTGTATTTTTGGATAGTGTTTAATTAAGAAAAAAATTATGTTTTCATTTTATTCATTGTATCAACAGTGTTTATATATGATCATTTCAAGTATTCAGTCGATGCATTCAACGTTTTTGTGCATCTGAATTCAACTATATTCAACAGGTTGTGTTTGTATGGATACAACATGTTGTATTCATGTGTATTCAACAGGTTGTATTCATATGTATTCAACAGATTGTATTGATCTGTATTCAACATATTGCATTCCACATGTTTTATGTATTTTACAGGTTGTCTTCATATATTTTTTGATGTATTTACATATATTAGAAGTCTATAAGACCTTTATACAATACACTCATATCGTATGTATATAACAAATTATATTAATATGTATTCAGTTGTATTTGAATACATGTATTTAATATTCAGAAATCATAAACAATCCCTGATCCAAAATGTTGTTTTGTATTTAGTTGTATTTATATGTATTAAAAAAAATCAGTTATGGTGAATGAAATATGACATCTTTTTACAATACACTCATATCGTATGTATCTAACAGATTGTATTCATCTGTATTCAGATGTATCCGAATACATATTTTTAATATTCAGAGATCATATACCAACTATGTATTCAGATTGTATTCATCTATATTCAGAGAGCATGAATTAATATAATAGTTGTATTGAAATTATGTATTTACATTTAATACACCAACTAAATATACCCAGAATATATTCGCGAAAAAAATTCATAATGTATCATTTCAAAATGCCACCGGAATCTATGACAAATCGTTATAGCGTTAATACAAGTCAGAATGTTAACTAATTCCTACATGGAGCATTTCTACAAGTACGCTTATTATGTCCTTCCTGCCCACATATGCTACACGAATGTTGATTTTTCTTCTGTAACAATTCACTGAACGGCTTATCACGCTTCTTCTTTGGTCTTCCAGGAGGTCTTTTCCATTTGGGTGGTAAGACAACCTAATCTGATATATGTGCTGGTATATTCCATTCATTTCGGTACGACAACGGATACACATGCACTTCATATGTCATTATAACAGACTTTGGTTTGTAATAGTGAGAGCAATAATCTTCTGGTATTAAAAACTTGCTCTTCAAGACATCCCAAGCGTGTGGGCATGGTAATTCGTCGACTTGGAACCGCCCACAACTGCATTTTCTCTCTAAGAGGCACACAATGTAATGCCTTCTTTCATCGTTCATCGTATGTAAGTATTCGGTTGAAGGCACCACCTACCTTTAAACATAGACCTATTAGTTTAAAGTATTTAAAAAAAAATCATTTCTATATCATTTCAATATATATATAAAATTAAATATGATTTTAATATACAGTATTAAACTTTTATTTAGCTTTCAGAATCATAATATATATTAAATTCAAACAAATTTGTATTGAATACAAACATATTTGTATATATAAAATACAAAGACATACAATTATATACAATTAAATACATTGAATACATTGTAATACATTATATATGCATGCTGACAGAATATTAAAGATGAGGATGTCTTGACTGATGAATATTGTTATATAAAGTAACTATATGCTTATGGCATACATATTGTTAGAAACAAAACCATTATATACAACTAACAATACAATGAACATAAGTTATGTATTTCGAATAATGGAAATTGTATCAGAAATAAATGCACCTTGTACCATGGCTGAATATAGGATAAAATGACTTTAAAAAAAATGCAACTCATAGTCATTCGTGTAGACATTGCCTCATTCACGATAAGCATCTCCGAGTATTTTTTCCCAAGTGTTGTGTATGTCTGCGAAGCTTCTTTCCAATTGCTACAATTCCAACGTCCAAACATTTTCCTGACTTCTTCGAGGAAGTTGTATATTGGCAATTACCAGGCTGACACAAGTGCGGCATTGATTGACTCAACAATATTTGACGTTATTGTCCATCCCATGTTAACAGGTGCATACGACCTAGCCCACTTTTCGTATCCAGCTAACTCCAAGTATTCTTTCACCCTAATATCTACCTTCTCCACCTTCTCCATTAGACTGTCAAACTCAGCATGTGTGTATGCTTTTTCCATCGAGAAGTATATCTCGCTCAACTTTGAATGACTCTTTTTGAATTTCTTATATACGTTGTTCCAAAAATGCCATATACAAGCAAAATGTGGTACCGTTGGATACACTCTTGATACAGACTTGATGATACTCTCGTTCCTATCTGAAACGATGCACATGTTTTTCCTCTCACCATATGCTTCCTTGAATTGCTCAAAGAACCACGTCCAACCAGCATTGTTCTCTGAATCAATAACACCATATGCTAGTGGCAGTATATGGCCTGTAAAGACAATTGTAAATATGTATTTCAATCTTTAATATATAGTAATATTATCAAATTTTATTATAATCCACATACTCACCTGCACTATCCAACGCGCTGGCCGAGACAAAAGTCCCAGTGTAATACGATTTTAGGTGGCTTCCATCCACAATCACAATGGGTCTACATTGATCGAACCCCTTTATAAAGGCATACAAGGATATATACACATACATGAACTCACTTTGCGGGAATTTTACCATTCTAATGTGCGAACCAGGATATGTCATATCCATTGTATACAAGTATCCTGGTAATTTATTGTATGAATCAGCCGGTTCATCCCTCAAAAAATTTATTACCTTTTCTTTAGCCTGCCACGCCAACATGTAACTAACATCTACACCAAAATCAGATTTCACATCATCAATTATATCATTTGGGGTGTATCTCCTCTTATAATTAGTAAGCTTGGACCTAATCATATCCCCGATAAAACTACTACTTGCTTGACGTTACTCATACACCTTATCCTTCAACGGACATGTATTCTTATCATTGAACTCTCTCACTTTGAACATTTGTGATTTGTTAATGCTAGATGAATTAAACCTCCATTCACAATCCTCGGACATACATAATAATGTATAGCTGCAAATAATTTTTTCGCAATATATAGTATAAATGATTAAAAATTAACTAATATAATTCGAATACATCGTTATAGATGTATACGTGATTATAAAATACACACATATATATGTGAATAAGACTGTATACATATACATATATATAGATGTATACGTTATTATAAAATACACACATATATATGTGAATAAGACTATATATATATATATATATATATATATATATATATATATACACACACACACATTTAAATACGTATAAATACAAACAACAAAAGCCACTAATATATCATTTAATACAGGTGTATCTACTTTAATGCAAAGTCATTAATTGTAACGACCGGACCGGTCGTTTTGCGTATCAGGACCCCGTTCCCCTAAATGAAACTTCCTGTAGTAACTTATTATGATTTATGACTTGCGGGGACGGGTGGTTCGGGATTCGGAAGCGTTTAGAGTGGTATAGGAACACTTGGTTCCTTAAGATTTCCCTTTAAGGCCAAAGTTTGACTTCGGTCAACATTTTGAGTAAACGACCTCGGAATCGAGTTTCGGCGATTTCGGTAGTTTCATATGATGATTTCGGACTTGGGTGTATGTTCGGAATGGGTTTTGGATGACTCGGGGGCGTTTCGGCACCCAATATCGAAATTAGAGTTTTCTTAAGTTTGAAATTTGGTTAGGAACGTGTTTTTGTGTTATCGAGGTCCGAATGGAATTTCGAGACCGGCAATAGTTATGTAATGTCATTTATTACTTGCTTGCAAAATTTGGTGTCGTTCCAAGTAGTATAGGTTGGTTCGGCGCATTGAAAGCGAATTCTGGAACTTTAAGCTCAAAGTTGGTTTTGGGGTCGAATTCTTAGTTTCGTTGTTGTTTTTCACGTTCCAAAAATTCGAGTGAATCTGTATCATGAATACAGACCTGCTAGTGCTTTTGGACGGGGTTCCGAGGGGCTCAGGTGAGTTTCAGACCCCTCGAAGTTAAATTCAAAAACCAGATTTTTCACTAACTGGTTTCCTTCAGTGCGATCGTAGGTGCAATGATGCAATCGCATAGAAGGACTGGGCAGGGATGGTGAACGCCATGTGCGTTCACACAAAAGGCACCACGATCGCGATGGGTTGGGCTCCTGACCCAGTGCGATCGCACACCACACACGCGTTCGCACAGATCCCGGCCATTGGGCCAGTCCAGCTACTCCTTACCCTGTGCATTTGCAGGGCTCTCTCCGCGTTCGCATAGAAGTCCATGTGGGCCTGGTCATTTAAAGATGTGCGATCACACAACCCAGGCCGCGATCGCATAGAGGAGAACACTGAGCAGTGTGTTTTTATATCGGGATTTAATTCATTTCCCTCATCTTCTTCTTCTTCCTTGGGACTATTTTCAGCATTTAAGAGGGGAAAACGACCTAGTTATTGAAGGTAAGTAAATTCTACCCTAATATTAGTTTCATGCATGGATTACAAGCTAAATTAACTACCTAACTAGTGAAAATTAAGGATTTGGGCTAGTAACCTAGGGCTTTTGAAAATGTAGAAAATTACTCGTGTATTGGCTATGAATTCATACAAAAATCATATATTAACGATCCTTAGGTTATGGGTGAGGGTTTCCTTCGAGAATTTTCGGAATCCGGGCGTGCGGGCCTGGGGTTGGATTTTGAGATTTCTTCAAGAATGGTGATTTGGACTAAATAATAGGAGAATTCCATGCTTTGAATGTAAATTGATATATTTGTATAACATTTGGCTAGTTTTGAGTCCGTGGGTGTCGAGTTCGGAGTTTCGGGCGCATTCTTGACTCGGGGAGTAGGTGCGACGCGAGGTGAGTCTCTTTTCTAACCTTGTAAGAGGGAATAGTCCCCATAGGTGATTATAAATGGTTGTTTGTCCTTATTTGTGGGGGCTACGCACGTATGAAGTGACGAGAGCCCGTGTGTAGCTACTATTATGCCTTGTCGGGTAGTTTAGAATTCACAAGCATGTTTTACGTGTTATATCTGTGATCTTACATACGATCTAAGTAGTCTAATATCCTCGAATCTCTCATGTGAAGTCCTAAGAAGTTATGCTTTGAAGTTGACATTAATAAATTCTCACCCTGTTAGTATGTTCCCTGCTAAATTATCTGGAATCTCCTGCTAATCATGTATTTATATGGGGACCCGAGTCGCATGGATGATACGCGAGCGGGGTAGTCCTGGTATTATATTAACCCAAGTTGCATGAATGATTCGCGAGAGGGGTAGTCTTATTATTATATTAACCGTGTCGCATGTTCGATTCGCGAGCGGGGCAGATAGATGCATCTATGGTTTGGGCCGTTCGACCCTCGGCAGTGCACATTTACTTTTCACGTCGTAAAGACCGTACATTCATAGCCTGTTATATGTTTTGGTAATTTGTGAGAAGCCCTGTAATTGTAACTGATGATTTCATGAAGATAAAGAAGGTTAAATAGTTTGTATGCCATGGAAAAGGATGGCGTGAGGGTACTAGAGATTGTTATTTGATGCTCATTTCCTTATTATTGTTCATTACTGCTATTACTGATTTGCTTGTATTCATTTCACATTGTCTGACCCTAGTAAATATCACGTCGACCTCTCGTCACTACTTCTTCCAGGTTAGGCGGGATACTCACAGGGTACATATCTGTTTATGTACTCATGCTACGCTTTCGTATTTAATTGTATAGGTTCCGAGGCTGGTGCATCTGGTTATCCGACCGGAGCTTGACCCTGGGAGTATATTCTGGACCTCACTCCACGGTGAGCTATTTCCCTTGGAGACTCTCAGCAGCACTGTGGAGTTATCTTTTGTTTATTTCTGTCTACTTCCTTCAGACAGTAGAACAATTTGTTTCATCTTTTGTATATTCTACTAGTTCGCCTGTAGACTTGTGACACTAGTTCCTGGCACACATATAGTAGACTTTATATTTTGGGACTGTATACGTTGGTTCATGATCCTTGTGTCTACATTTACTTAAGTTGGCTAATTTATCTGCTTTTACCTAATGTTCTAAGCTTAAAATTTGGTAAGTGTGGGGATGATTTACCAAATAAGGAAATTTTACTAGTAAACAAACTGTTGGCTTGCCTAACCTGGTGTTGGGATCCATCACGACCTGAGTTAGGATTTTGGATCGTGACAACATGGTATCAGAGCACTAGGTTCACGTAGGTCTCACAGGTCATGGGCAAACCTAATAGAGTCTTGCGGATCGATACAGAGACGTCTGTATTTATCTTTGGGAGGCTATAGGGTGTTAGGAAACCTCTCATATATCTTGCAGTTGATGGTTTACTAAATCTCATTCTTCTATTCTCTCACAGATGGTGAGGACGCGTACATCTAGCAGAGGCCGGGGGAGGGCACCGGCCCGAGGTAGGGGACGGGGGCGTCCCAGAGCTATTCCAGTTGCACCACTAGGGGATCCTACTATAGAGGAGCAGAGGGAGGTGCCCCCAGCGGATCCTGCTCCAGTGGACTTCATGACGGCGCCGGGCTTCCAGGAGGTCATGGGCCGTATGATGAGATTTATGGATACTATGTCCCAGGCTGGTTTATTTCCAGCGGATCCTGCCACATCTCAGGCAAGGGGACCCCTACTGCCCAGGCTGCATGCCAGACAACATTACTTCATCATACCCCGTGTACACTGCCCGTGGATGGGGTCCAGCCTGTAATAGCAGCACCTGATCCCAGACCAGCTACGGACGATGATCCATAGAAGTTATTGGACAGATGGACTCGATTACACCCTCCGGTCTCCGGGGGTGAGCGAGGCGAGGATGTCAAGGATTTCATTGACAGGTGCAGGGACAGACTGCACAACATGAGGATACTGGAGTCCCATGGAGTGGACTTCGCTACTTTCTAGTTAGAGGGCAGAACTTGCAGATGGTAGCAGTCCTATATTCTCAGCAGGACAGCAGATTCTCCTCCTATCACTTGGGAGCAATTCACTCAGATGTTTCTAGACAGATATATCCCACCCTCTGAGAGGGAAGAGCTGCGGTATCAGTTTGAGCAGCTGGACTGGGGACAACTGTCAGTGACAGACTATGAGGCCAGATTTTTAGAGGTGTCTCGCCATGCACTCATGATACTACCTACCGATGCTCAGAGAGTGTGGATATTATAGTCGGGTTGCATCCAGGCATTAGGGCCAACATGGACTGAGAGGTGGAGATGGGGACTCCTTATCAGCTGGTAGTTGAGATTGCTCGTAGGATCGAGGGTTATTGGTCGAGGGTCAGGGAGAAGGTACAGCCGAATAAGAGGGCCAGATATTCCGGGGAATTCATAGGTGCCCCAACTAGGGGAAGAGGTCAGTTTGGTAGGGGTCAGCCCAGCAGGCCCCCTATTCAGCACCCCCACCACCACCTCCTCATGGTGCTTCAATGAGACCTTATTTTAGCGCTATTTCAGAGGGTTCCCACCATCCCCCAGTTATCCAGGGTTCTTCTTCAGGGCAGTAGGACTCCAGTGAGATGTTATGAGTGCGAGGATCTCGGCCATATCAGGAGGACTTGTCCCAGGTTTCGAGGGAAAAACAGTGCAACAGGGTTACCAGCCTATGAGTCCAGCACCAGCTGTCAGCCCACCTAGAGGTGGAGGACAGGTTGGCAGGGGTCGTCCTAGAGGTGGAGGCCAGCCCGGGGGAGGTCAGGAAGCTCCAGTTCACTCTGGTGGAGCTTAGTCTTCCGGTACTCCAGCTGGATTCTATGCCATTCCGGCCAGATCAGATGCAGTGGCCTCAGACGCCATGATCACAAGTATTTATTCAGTATGTGGTAGAGAGGCATTAGTGTTATTTGATCCTGGATCCACCTATTCCTATGTTTCATCCTTATTTTCTCATTTCCTGGATGCTCCTCGTGAGTCCTTGGGTTCTCCTATATGTGTGTCCACTCCCGTGGGCGATTTTGTGGTGGTATACCGGATCTATCGGTCTTGTGTGATCACATTATGTGGATTCGAGACCAGATCGGACCTTTTATTTCTCGACATGGTTCATTTTGAGGTTATTCTAGGCATGGATTGGCTATCTCCTTAACATGTCGTGCTAGATTGCCATGCCAAGACAATTACTTTAGCCATGCCCGAGTCGCCTAGGCTGGAGTGGAGAGGTTCCTCAGTTAGTGCAGCCAGTCGGGTTGTTTCATTCCTGAAGGATCGACATATGGTCGAGAAGGGTTGTCTGGCCTATCCTTCTTATGTGCGGGACACCACCGCCGAGTATTAGACGATTGATTCAATTCCAGTTGTTCGAGAGTTTGCTGATGTGTTTCCTTCAGACCTTCCAAGCATGCCTCTGGATCGTGATATTGATTTCTGCATTGATTTATCTCCAGGCACCCAGCCTATATCTATTCCTTCGTACCATATGGATCCGAAGGAGTTGAAGGAGCAGCTTGAGGAGTTTTTAGCTAAGGGGTTCATCAGACCGAGCGTATCGCCATGGGGTGCTCCAGTTCTATTCGTCAAGAAGAAGGATGGGTCCATGTGGATGTGTATTGATTACCGCCACTTGAACAAGGTTACCATTAAAAACAAGTATCCTTTGCCGCGCATCGATGATTTGTTTGACCAGTTGCAGGGTGCTCGGGTGTTTTCTAAGATTGATTTGAGATCGGGATATCATCAGTTGAAGATTCAGGCCTCAAATGTTCTAAAGACTGCTTTTCGTACGAGATATGGCCTCTATGAGTTCCTGGTGATGTCCTTTGGCTTGACTAATGCCCCAGCAACATTTATGGATTTGATGAATAAGGTGTTCAGGATGCATATTGATTCCTCTGTTATTATATGTATTGATGACATCTTGATTTACTCACGTAGCCTAGGGGAGCATGAGCAGCATTTGAGAGTGGTGCTTCAGACTTTGCGAGAATAGAAGATATATGGTAAGTTCTCCAAGTGTGAGTTCTGGTTGGATTCTGTGGCATTCTTGGGGCATGTGGTATCCGGAGAGGGTATCAAGGTCGATCCTCAGAAGATTGAGGCAGTTCAGAGTTGGCCGCGTCTTACTTCAGCTACTAAGATCAGGAGCTTTTTGGGCCTAGCAGGATATTATCGCCGATTTGTGGAGGGGTTCTCTTCTATTTCAACTCCATTTACTATATTGAATCAGAAGAATTCCGCGTTCCGATGGTCTGGCGAGTGTGAGGCGAGCTTTCAGAAGCTCAAGACAACATTGACCTCAACACCAGTTCTATTATTGCCTTCCGGTTATGGGATGTATATGGTATATTGCGATGCTTCGCGCATTGGCTTGGGGTGTGTGTTGATGCAGGAAGGGAGACTTATTGCTTATGATTCGCGCCAGCTGAAGGTTCATGAGAAAAATTATCTTGTGCACGATTTGGAGTTGGCGGCGATTGTTCATACTCTTATGATTTGGAGGCACTACTTGTATGGGGTGTCCTGTGAGGTTTATACAGACCACCGCAGCTTGCAGCACTTGTTCAGACCGAGGGATCTTAATTTGAGGCAGCACAAGTGGCTTGAGTTGCTGAAGGATTATGACATCACCATTCTATATCATCCGGGCAAGGCGAATGTGGTAGCGGATGCTCTGAGCAGAAAGGCGGAGAGTATGGGTAGCTTGGCTTATATTGCAACAGAGGAGAGACCTCTAGCCATGGATATTCAGTCCTTGGCTAATCTCCTGGTGAGATTAGACCTTTCAGAGCCTCGTCGAGTTCTAGCACATGTGGTCGCTCAGTCTTCATTATTGGGTGAAATTAAGGCTCGGTAGTTTGATGATCCGCGCTTGGCAAAGCTTCGGGAGACAGTGGTACAGGGTGGTGCCAAGGAGGTTACTATTGGCGAGGATGGTGCTCTGAGACTTCAGGGTCGTTTATGCGTTCCTAATGTTGATGGCATGAGGGAGAAGATTCTAGAGAAGGCACAATACTCGGTATTCTGTTCATCCTGGTGCTACGAAGATGTATCATGATTTGAAGCAGCATTACTGGTGGAGTCGGATGAAGAGGGACATTGTGGAGTATGTGACTAGGTGTCTTAACTGCCAGCAGGTTAAGTATGAGCACCAGAGGCCAGGAGGCTTACTCCAGCAGATGCCCATTCCTGAGTGGAAATGGAGGCGCATCACTATGGACGTCGTGGTTGGGTTACCTCGGACTTTGTGGAAGGTTGGCGCGGTGTGGGTCATTGTGGATATATTGACCAAATCGGCGCATTTCATTCCAGTGGCTACTACTTATACTTCTGAGAGGTTGGCCCAGATCTACATTCGGGAGATAGTCCGGTTGCACGGTGTGCCGGTGTCCATTATATCAGATCGAGGTCCTCAGTTCACCTCACATTTCTGGAGAGCATTTCATAGTGAGATGGGTACCCAGATAGATCTCAGCACAACATTTCACCCTCAGACTGATGGCCAGTCGCATCGTACAGTTCAGATATTGGAGGACATGCTCAGGGCATGCGTGATTGACTTTGGAGGTTAGTGGGACCAGTTCTTTCCTTTGGCCGAGTTTGCTTACAATAATAGTTATTAGTCCAGCATCGAGATGACTCCATTTAAGGCTTTGTATGGTCAACGATGTCGTTCCCCTATCGGGTGGTTTGAGCCTGGCGAGGCCAAGTTATATGGTACCGACCTGGTGAGGGATGCTTTGGAGAGGGTGAATTTGATTCAGGAGAGGATCCATACAGCACAATCCAGACAGAAGAGTTACGCGGATCAGAGGGAACGTGATGTATCATTTATGGAGGGAGATAAGGTTCTGTTGAAAGTCTCGCCGATGAAGGGTATTATGAGGTTCGGAAAGAAGGGCAAGCTGAGCCCAAGGTTTATAGGTCCCTTCGAGGTGTTGAGGCAAGTTGGGGAGGTTGCTTATGAGCTAGCCTTACCTCCCAGTTTGTCAGGAGTTCATTCGGTTTTTCATGTATCCACGCTCCAGAGGTACCACACCGACTTCTCTCACGTGGTTGATGCCATCACTATTCAGTTGGATGAGAAGTTGAGCTACGAGGAGGAGCCAGTTGCTATTGTTGACAGGCAAGGTCGCCAGTTGAGATCCAAGAGAGTTTCTGCTGTAAAGGTCCAGTGGAAGGCCCAACCAGTCTAGGAGGCGAACTAGGAGTCAGAGGAGGACATGCGGAGCAGATATCCACATTTATTCAGCACTTCAGGTATGATTCTAGACCCGTTCGAGGACGAACGTTTGTTTAAGAGGTGGAGGATGTAACGACCCGATCGGTCATTTTGCGTATCAGGACCCCGTTCCCCTAAATGAGACTTCCTGTAGCGGCTTATTATGATTTATGACTTGCAGGGACGGGTGGTTCGGGATTCGGAAGTGTTTAGAGTGGTATAGGAACACTTGGTTCCTTAAGATTGGCCTTTAAGGCCAAAGTTTGACTTCGTTCAACATTTTGAGTAAACGACCTCGGAATCGAGTTTTGACGATTCCGGTAGCTTCGTATGATGATTTCGGACTTAGGTGTATGTTCAGAATGGGTTTTGGATGACCCGGGGGCGTTTTGCCGCCCAATATCAAAATTAGAGTTTCCTTAAGTTTGAAATTTGGTTGGGAACGTGTTTTTGTGTTATCGAGGTCCGAACGGAATTTCGAGATCGAGAATAGTTATGTTATGTCATTTATGACTTGCTTGCAAAATTTGGTGTCGTTCCAAGTACTATAGGTCGGTTTGGCGCATTGAAAGCGAATTGTAGAACTTTAAGTTCAAAGTTTGATTCAATTTGGTTTTGGGGTCTAATTCTTAGTTTCATTGTTGTTTTTGGCGTTCCGAAAATTTGAGCTAGTCCGTATCATGAATACAGACCTGCCAATGCCTTTGGACGGGGTCCCGAGGGGCTCGGGTGAGTATCAGAAAACCAGATTTTTCAGTGACTGGTTTCCTTCAGTGCGATCGCAGGTGCAATGATGCGATCGCATAGAAGGAACTGGGCAGGGGTGGTGAATGAACTGTGCATTCGCACAAAAGGCACCGCGATCGCGATGGGTTGGGATCCTGACCCAGTGCGATCGCACACCCCACATGCGTTCGCATAGAGCCCAGCCATTGGGCCAGCCCAACTACTCCTTACCCTGTACGTTGGCATGGCTCTCTCTGCGTTCACATAGAAGTCCATGTGGGCCTGGTCATTTAAAGTTGTGCGATCGCACTACCCAGGCCGCGATCGCATAGAGGAGACACTGGGCAGTGTGTTTTTATAGCGGGATTTGATTCATTTCCCTCATCTTCTTCTTCTTCCTTGGGACGATTTTCAGCATTTAAGAGGGGCAAACGATCTAGTTATTGAAGGTAAGTAAATTCTACCCTAATATTAGTTTCATGCATGGATTACAAACTAAATTAACTACCTAATTAGTGAAAATTAAGGATTTGGGGTAGTAACCTAGGGATTTTGAAAATGTAGAAAATTACCCGTGCATTGGCTATGAATTCATAAAAAAAATCATATATTAACGATCCTTAGGTTATGGATGAGGGTTTCCTTCGAGAATTTTCAGAATCCGGGCGTGCGGGACTGGGGTTGGATTTTGAGATTTCTTCAAGAATGGTGATTTGGACTAAATAATAGGAGAATTCTATGCTTTGAATGTAAATTGATATATTTTTATAATATTTGGCTAGTTTCGAGTCTGTGGGTGTCGAGTTCGGAGTTTCGAGCGCATTCTTGACCCGGGGAGTGGGTGCGACGCGAGGTGAGTCTCCTTTCTAACCTTTTAAGAGGGAATTGTCCCCATAGGTGATTATAAATGGTTGTTTGTCCTTATTTGCAGGGACTACGCACACATGAAGTGACGAGAGCCCGTGCGTAGCTACTATTATGCCTTGTCGGGTAGTTTAGAATTCACAAGCATGTTTTACGTGTTATATCTGTGATCTTGCATACGGTCTAAGTAGTCTAATATCCTCTAATCTCTCATGTGAAGTCCTAAGAAGTTATGATTTGAAGGTGTCATTAATAAATTCTCACCCTGCTGAAGTCTAATATCCTCGAATCTCTCGGTAGTGCACATTTACTTTTCACGTCGTAAAGACCGTACGTTCATAGCCTGTTATATGTTTTGGTAATTTGTGAGAAGCCCTGTAATTGTAGTTGTTGATTTCATGAAGATAAAGAAGGTTAAATAGCTTGTATGCCATGGAAAAGGATGGCGTGAGGGTACTAGAGATTGTTATTTGATGCTCATTTCCTTATTATTGTTCATTACTGCTATTACTGATTTGCTTGTATTCATTTCACATTGTCTGACCCTAGTAAGTATCACGTCGACCTCTCGTCACTACTTCTTCGAGGTTAGGCGGGATACTCACTGGGTACATATCTGTTTATGTACTCATGCTACGCTTCTGTACTTAATTGTATAGGTTTTGAGGCTGGTGCATCTGGTTATCCGACCGGAGCTAGACCCTGGGAGTATATTCAGGACCTGATTGTACGGTGAGTTGTTTCCCTTGGCGACTCTTAACATCACTATGGAGTTATCTTTTGTTTATTTCTGTCTACTTCCTTCAGACAGTAGAACAATTTATTTCATCTTTTGTATATTCTACTAGTTCGCCTGTAGACTTGTGACACTAATTCCTGGCACACACATAGTAGACTTTATATTTTGGGACTGTATATGTTGGTTCATGATCCTTGTGTCTACATTTACTTAAGTTATCCAATTTATCCACTTTTACCTAAATGTTCTAAGCTTAAAATTTGGTAAGTGTGGGGATGATTTATCAAATAAGAAAATTTCACTAGTAAAAAACTGTTGGCTTGCCTGACCCGATGTTGGGCGCCATCACGACCTGAGTTAGGATTTTGGTTCGTGACATTAATATACATCCAAATAAATTTGAACACATATAAATAAGAATTCTACCATCAATATATATAATTATATATATACAACCACATGCATAATAAATACATTCAAGAACATCATGTGAAAGTCACCGTAATGAGTATTCATCATTAAAATACCAGACAAATACATGTATACAATATTCACGTTAATAATTATTATATGTTTAATATTTTTGAAAGTTATGTATATATACCCAATCAAACCTAAATACATCTAAACACAACTTAAACATACTTCCATGGAAACAATATACAAATTAACACTCACTTTACATAATAAAACATTTGAATATAACTTGACATTTAACAAGTTGTAGCTGATAACAATCAAACCTGATAGCATTATACCTATCAACCCGGAATTGAAATCTTTCAGATATTGCATAATGCTCTATCACTTGTTTCAATGTAGCCTTATCCTTGTATACTTGTCCAGCCATAACCGCTCTTTGATTAGTTTTTGAAATAATCAAATATGTGTCCAATTCTAACACCTCAATTGGTTCTCTTGAGTTGAAAGACTCGATAGCAAGTGTATAATATGTATCAAAATTACACCTTTGATTTGCTTCGTCAATTTGCACAATGTCGCCTAGAACTAAACTACATCCAGCTACAACTTCTTTTTCAATTGTAGTTATGCACGACGGATACATCCCGAATACTCTGTTCACTTTTTTCAACTCGACATACACCTTGTAACCCATGTCGTTACGTATTTCCATTGGCGTGCAATTTCCATCTACTTTGTATTCGATTTTGATCGCAAATTTATGTCGAGTTGTTTAGAAATTGAAGAAACCAAATCATTGTACGACACATATTCCTTAATAGTATCCCCTCAATCGAATAATCGACATAGTTCCTCTCATTGTCCCACTTGCTAGAATGACGCAGCAGAACTGGTAAACTTGCCATATGTAATTGGTTTCCCGATTTCTGTATATGAATGTATCAATTCTCTGTTTTATTTGTTGAACACAGAAGCACACACGAAAAAAAACAGAGAAGGGAAGAAACAGACTATCAGCGAATGCTCTATGTATATAACGTTTTAGGAGAAAAAAAATCAGATTATTCGTGTAAACGATTATGGTTGATGTAATTGAGTTAGTTGAGTTATATTAGGAGTCCATTATGTAAATTGATACAGTTTCCGTTAAAAAAATCTAAATACACCTAGATTTGTGCAGTTTACATTACGACATACAGTTAAATATAGTCAAATACACCCACATATATTCGACTATCTAGTTGTAGCACCATGTTTTGCGTCCTGTATTCATGAATACAATAGCTTAAATACATCGAATACACATTAAAAAACTGAAAACTTAGTTATAGGAAGTAATATATTAAATAGTAGCTACAAGTAGCTAATAACCACTAAACAATAGTGGTTTGTGAAAAATTCTCTTAAATAAATAAGTCTTAGTCCATTAGGCTAATTGGGCTAAAGTGATGAGCCCACTTTATTAAGCCCAAAAGGCCATCCTCCTGGAGGCCCAATTTGGTGGCACGTTTCAAATGACGTAGCGCGCCAAATCAAATGGAAGAGCCAATAGGATCATGCCACGTGTCAAAATGACAAGGCATGCCAAATCACATTAATAGGCTAATGAAACTGCGCCACGTGTGCAAGTGACATGTTCTGGCCAATCAAATACGGCCTTGTCACACTTCAATTTGATTGGTCAAAAAACGTTTGTTCTTATCATAACTCTTCCCTTCCACAACTATAAATAAGGGTCTTCATAACTCAGAAAAGGGACTAGAAGTTATAATAAGAGGAAAGGGAGAGCTCGTGGATCAAATGCCTGTAACGACCCGACCAGTCGTTTTGACCAATTTCACTTCGCTCGGTTGTTTACGGGCATGAGTAGATCCGTATGATGTGTTTTAACTTATGTGAATCGTCGATTTTGGTATTTCAGGTTATCCAGAATTGATTTGGGAGAATGGTCTCAGCTAGAAGCTCTAATTTTGAAAGGTTTGACCAAGTTTTTAACTTTTGAGTAAACGAATTCGGATTTGGATTTTTAGGATTCGGTTAGCTTCGTTGGGAGATTTTAGAATTAGGAGTGTGTTCGGAATATAATTTGGAGGTCCGTGGTAGAATTAGGCTTGAATTGGCGAAAATTGAAAATTTAGAAGTTCTTAGGCTTGAATTCGAGGTTGATATGGTGTTTTGGTGTTGTTTTGGGTGTTCCAAGGTACGTCTAAGTTCGGGTTATGTTATGGGACTTGTTAGTATGTTCCTACGGGGTCCCGAGGAGCTCGGGTGAGTTTCAGATAGGTTTGGGTTGCGTTGTGCTCGTTTTTCTTATGTTTCGGCGTTGTTTGTTCAAGCATAAATGATATCATATTAAACAAATGAGCTCTGATTTCTATTTTGAATAAATCATTAGATCCGTATCGTAATTATGGACCCGTAGCAAAAAGAATCGCCAAATTTGGACATCGTATGAAGATTTTATGGTCATTTTACGAAGGTTGTCAGATTTTTCAGATTAATAACGAAATTGCCACGACAGCGTATTTAAAAATCTGCACAATTTGCAAATATTAAAGCCTACATACCTCCTTCATTATAAGGTCAAATTGAGTGATTCAAAAGCCTAACTTGACTACAATTTTACAAGGAATCCATTGGAGGCATAAAAAGCAAGTTCCAGGATCATTTGGTACGAGAAACAAGGTAGAATAGCTGTCAGAAAATATATAAAACTAAGGTTTGTTCATTCAGTCATATTTTGAGTTGGGGAGCTCGTATTTGGGCGATTTTGAAGGCGATTTTCACCATATGGATTGGGGTAGTGCTCTCTACTAGTTTTTGGTTATATTTCATGAATCCATCTTCATTTTGGGATTCGATTGATGATTCCAAAGTGAAATTGAGAGAGTTAAGGTTTGAATTTTGGAGAATTTTAAGTGGGGATTTGAGGGACCAAACAGAGTCCGATTTCGATAAATTTGATATGTTTAGACTCGGGAGAGGACGAGGAGACTCAGGGGATTTGAGGGACCAAACGGGGGCCGGGTTTTGGCCGATTTCGAATTTTTGGCATATTTTGTAGTTTTTATTATGGAATTCGATTATTTAGCCTATATGGACAGTCATATTCGAATTTTGGTTAGATTTGGAGCTTTTGGATACTGAGTCCAGAAACAAGGGCATCCCAGAGTAGGATTTTTATGCGGTTAAGGTAAGTAACAATTTTAACTTTGGCTTTGAGGGTATAAATCCGGAGAATTCATGTGATTGCTTGGAGGTGATACCCACGCTAGGTGACGGGCGTGTGGGTGTACACCGCGAGGGATTGAGACTTGGTCCATCCCATGAGGCCGTGAGGTCTTGTTTACTTGTTGTTGAACTTGTTTTCCTTCATGCTAGAGATCATGCTTAGGTTTTATTCATGCTCACATTATTCGTACTCAGTCATAGAAATTATTGTACATGTTTACCTCAGTCTCTAAAATTTTGCTGATATGTTGTGATACTTGATGTGGGATGTGTCCCCATATTTGTCGATGATGGTGAGGCTAGTGAGGTACATGACTGAGTGGGGCCGAGGGCCTGGTTGTGAGGATATTAATATCATAGCGCGTGAGCTATCCGCGTATCACGTGATTTATCCGTGCGGATCCAGGTAATTGATATTGTAGCGCGTGAGCTGTCTGTGTGTATTCAGGTATTGATATTATGACACGTGAGATGTCGGTGCTTAGAGCATATCATGGTACGTGAGCTGTCCGTGCCTACAACTTGGGATTTGGGAGCCCCTCCGGAGTTGAGTGTATTGAGTGTTGAGTATTGAGAGTGCGAGTGATGAATGATGGAGTGACACTTCTGTGAGATAGTATTTATTTGTGTGGTTGCTGCATTTATCTTTTTAAATTTCTTTGTGGAAATTACTGAGTTATGGAACATACCTGTTTATTCATGTTTATTGTAAATTGTAAAAATAAATAATTGAACTGTTTTGTTTAGTTCGCACTAGTACTCAGTTCCTTAGTTATTTATGTTACTACTGAGTCGGTTGTACTCATACTATACCCTGCACTTTATGTGCAGATCTAGGTGAGTTAGAGCGTGGCGATCGTTGAGTTCAGGCGGCTATTTGTGGAGACTGCAAGGTAGCTGCCAGTGTCCGCAGGACCTTGTTACTCCTTTTATCATTTATTCTTTTAGACAGTACTATATCTTAGTTCATAGTTTTAGACTCTCGTGACTTAGTGACACCCCGATGTTTGGGTCTCGTTTTCGTATTTTTATTAACATTATTTAGAGTTGATTTAGTTTATGAGAAATTTAAATGTTGATATTGTTTTATTAAATTCTTAAAATCAATCAATAGTAATATTTTGGGAAGTAGGCTTGTCTAGTTACACGATAGGCACCATCACGACCATGTTTGGATTTTGGGTCATGACAAGGTGGTATCAGACTAGGTTACATAGGTCTCACGAGTCATGAGCAGGTTTAGTAGAGTCTTGCGGATCGGTACAGAGACATCTGTATTTATCTTCGAGAGTCTGCAGAGCCTTTAGGAAAATTTCACATTTTTAGATTCTTATCGTGTGATATTGATTCAACTTGAAGTGTAACCCTTTGAATTCCTTCCACGCATTCGTATGCGCACACGAGCGCTCGGTATCAACTGTGCATCAACGGTTTGCGATTTTATGGTTGAGGTACGAGATGTGATTGCGACGTGCTGATGACGGGCCAGTCTGGAGGACTTGAGGTCAATTTTTGAGTGTAGATTGAACACTGAGGTGTTGATTGTGTGAGCGTGTTCTTGTGGACTTATATGTCCGGTAGTGTCCCTGTTAGTGGAAATGGTGACTGGATGAATACGTGATGAGTATGATGTAACCGCGAGATGAGTTCATATGATTTGAATGTGACGAGAAGGATTTGCTTGAGGTGTTAGAACGAGGCTCTGTTTGATAAGAGGTTTATTTCTAGCTTTTGGTTGTGTAGGGCAGATGTTGTGATTTCAGGTGTGTTTTGTTTTCAGGCTCGTTCGAGGACGAACATACGTTTAAGAGGAGGAGAATGTAACAACTCGACCAGTCTTTTTGACCAATTTCACTTTGTTCGGTTGTTTAAGGGAATGAGTAGCTCCATATGATGTGTTTTAACTTATGTGAATCGTCGGTTTTGGTATTTCAGGTTATCTAGAATTGATTTGGGAGAATGGTCTCAGCTAGAAGCTCTAATTTTGAAAGGTTTGACCAAGTTTTTGACTTTTGAGTAAACAAATTCGGATTGGATTTTTATGATTCGGTTAGCTTCGTTGGGTGACTTTAGACTTAGGAGTGTGCTATGAATGTAATTTGGAGGTCCGTGGTAGAATTAGGCTTGAATTAGTGAAAGTCGGAAATTTAGAAGTTCTTAGGCTTGAATTCGAGGTTGATATTGTGTTTTGGTGTAGTTTTGGGTGTTCCGAAGGTTCGACTAAGTTGGGGTTATGTTATGGCACTTTTTAGTATGTTCGTACGGGGTCCCGAGGAGCTCGGGTGAGTTTCGGATAGGTTTGGGCTGCGTTGTGCTCATGTTTCTTATGTTTTGACGTCGTTTCTTCAAGCATAAATGATATAATATTAAACAAATGAGCTCCTATTTATGATTTGAATAAATCATTAGATCCGTATCATAATTACGGACCCGTAGCAAAAATAATTGTCGAATTTGGACATCGTATGAGGATTTTATGGTCATTTTACTAAGGTTGCCAGATTTTTCAGATTAATTACGAAATTGCCACCGACGACGTATTCAAAAGCCTAACTTGATTAGAATTTCACAATGAATCCATTGGAGGCATAAATAGCGAGTTTCGGGATTGTTTGGTATGAGAAACGAGGCAGAATAGCTGACAGAAAATATATAAAACTAGGGTTTATTCATTCGGTCATATTTTGAGTTGGGGAGCTCGGATTTGGGCGATTTTGGAGGTTATTTTCACCACATGGATTGGGGTAAGTGTTATCTACTATTTTTTTGGTTATATTTCATGAATCCCATCTTCGTTTTTGGGATTCGATTGATGATTTCAAAGTGAAATTGAGGGAGTTAGGGTTTGAATTTTGGAGAATTTTAAGTGGGGATTTGAGGGACCAAACGAAGTCTGATTTTGATAAATTTTATATGGTTAGACTCGGGAGAGGATGATATTTATTATTATGAAATTTTTGACTGAATTCGATACATGGGTCCGGGGTCCGGGTTTTGGCCGATTTCGGATTTTTGGCATATTTTGTAGTTTTTATTGTGAAATTCGATTATTTAGCCTATGTGGATAGTAATATTCGAATTCTGGTTAGATTTGGAGCTTTTGGAGACCGAGTCCAGAAACGAGGGCATCCCAGAGTAAGATTTTTACACGGTTAAGGTAAGTAATAATTTTAACTCTGGATTTGAGGGTATAAATCCGGAGAATTCATGTGATTGCTTGGAGGTGACACCCACGCTAAGTGACGGGCGCGTGGGTGTGCACCACGAGGGATTGAGACTTGGTCCATCCCATGAGGCCTATTAGTTATTAGTTGTGGTTATGTGTTTACTTGTTGTTGAACTTGTTTGCCTTCATGCTAGAGATCATGCTTAGGTTTTATTCATGTTCACATTATTCGTACTCAGTCATAGAAATTGTTGTACATGTTTATCTCAGTCCCTATTATTTTGCAGATATATTGTGATACTTGATGTGGGTTGTGTCCCCTTATTTTTCGATGATGGTGAGGCTAGTGAGGTACATAACTGAGTGAGGCCGAGGGCCTGCTTGTGAGGATATTAATACCACAGTGCATGAGTTGTCTGTGTAGCACGTGAGCTGTCTGTGCGGATCCAGGTAATTGATATTGTAGCGCGTGAGCTGTCTGTGGATCCAGGTATTGATATTATGGCACGTGAATTGTCCGTGCTCAGAGCATATTATGGTACGCGAGCTGTCCGTGCCTAGAGCTTGGGCTTTGGGAGCCCCTCCGGAGTTGAGTGTATTGTGTGTTGAGTATTGAGTGTTGAGTGATGAGTGCGAGTGATGAGTGATGGAGTGAAACTACTGTGAGATAGTATTTATTTGTGTGCTTGTTGCATTTATCTGTTTAAATTTATTTGTGGCAATTACTGAGTTATGGAACTTACCTGTTTATTCATGTTTATTTTAAATTGTGAAAATAGATAATTGGACTGTTTTGTTTAGTTCGTCACTACTACTCAATTCCTTAGATATTTCTGTTACTACTGAGTCGGTTGTATCCATAATACACCCTACATTTTATGTGCAGATCTAGATGAGTTAGAGCGTGGCGATCGTTGAGTTCATGCCGACTATGTATTAGTTCATAGTTTTAGACGCTCGTGACTTAGTGACACCCCGATGTTTGGGGCTCGTTTCCGTATTTTTATTAACATTATTTAGAGTTGATTTAGTTTATGAGAAATTTAAATGTTGATATTATTTTATTAAATTCTTAAAATCAATCAATAGTAATATTTCGAGAAGTAGGCTTACCTAGTAACACGATAGGCGCCATCACGACCATGTTTGGATTTTGCGTCGTGACAACGCTGTAAATTTCTCTACAAGTTTCAAACTTCAAGAAATCAAGTTCAAGCTCAAGGACGAAGAACAAATCAAGATTCAAGGAGTACGAGTTCAAATCAAAGTTCGTGCTAGTTGAATTCAACATCGTTCGTGACAACAAATATTGATTCAAGATCAAGCTCAAAGGCCCTTGAATTTATTTACTATTGAAAAGAAGAATCAGAGGATTCATAGAGATTGTACACTCATATTATTTGAAATAAAATGCTACGATTGTTGCAATATTTTTCGGTCTTGATTTTATTTTCTCGACGCAATTTATTGTCTACAAATTCTGGCACGCCCAATGGGACAATCTCTACTTCTGATCTCTTCAGTTGCCAAATTTCAAGAACAACGAAGTGGCTTCCAAGAAAATCAACTTCAGTTCAACTTTCGCCAAGGCTGCTTATTCCAGGTTCTATGCTGATGTGGAAAGCATCCTCGATGTTATCTTTGGAAGCGTTGGACCAGTTACGAGGAGCAAAGCAAGATCGTTAGGACAAGAAGCACCCCATGTGCCGTCCAAATCAATCCCTGTTTTCATATCTTCCTCCTCAAAAGGAGCAGGATCTTCCACAAACGCACCCGAAGAAGGAAGCGATGTTGCTGAAAAGATCAAGAAAACTCTTGCTCTGCTTGACCTCTCCGGATCCAAGCACTCTGCTATGAAGGAAGATGATGACGCTTCAAGTGATGGATCCTCCCCGCTTACACTGTATAGAGTGAGCCAAATAAGGATCAATCTGTGTGAAAATCCATGCTACTCTCCATCGTCCACGACAATCACGCAAGCCATGGTGACAAACACTTCATCTGTGGAGGAGCAGTTAGCAAACTTGACAGAATCAATCACTGGCTTGACCAAGTGCATGCAAAATCAAGTTGCTAGAATCGACAAGCTAATAGATAGGGTGGGAATCTTGATGAAAGAATAATCCACCCATGCACCTAGAAAACTCCAAGAAATTCAAGAGATTGATCCCCCCACCCCCAGATAGGTTGCATCCACTAAGGAAATTCCAGTCTCTTCGGAAGGGATGATTCCAATCGATCAACTGAAGGAGTTCATCGAAGGAACTATTAAAAGCAAGTACAAAGTTGCTATCAAGTCTTCCCTTATATACGCAAATTCGTACACTGCAAGGATCGATGTGTTGAAAATGTCTGTTGGCTATCAACCACCAAAGTTTCAACAGTTTGATGGTAAAGGCAATCCAAAGAAACATGTGGCGCACTTCATTGAGACATGCAACAATGCTGGGACTTATGGATATTACCTCGTCAAGCAATTTGTCCCCTCATTAAAAGGAAATGCTTTTGATTGGTACACGACCTTGAGGCTGGATCTGTTGATAGATGGGTTCAACTAGAGCAAGAATTCCTCAATTGATAGATGGGTTCAACTAGAGCAAGAATTCCTCAATCACTTTTATAGCACGAGACATACTATGAGTATGATAGAACTCACAGGTAATCGTCAACGGAAGAGTGAACCAGTTATCGACTTTATTAATCGTTGGAGGAATGCAAGACTCAACTGTAAAGACAGGCTTACTGAAGCTTCTGGAATAGAGATGTTCATCCAAGGTATGCATTGGGTATTGCGCTACATCTTGCAAGGTATCAAGACTAGCACATTTGAAGAACTTGCAACTCGTGCCCATGACATGGAATTGATCATGACCTCTGCTGGAAATGAAAGGTTGCCTATCTATGAACCTCGCAAAGGGAATGACAAGCAAGAAGTCAGAAAATGGAGCAAGTTTGTACCAAGATCTGAAAATAAAGAAGTTATGAATGTCAACACATCATTTATGAAGTTCACGACGAAGGTGAGCAAGATACAGAGTATGAAATCCACTTCGTTTCAAGATAATCCAAGTGTAAAGTTTACTCTAAAATAAATGCAAGAGAAAGAGTACCCACTTCTGGATTCTGATATGCCAGCTATTTTTGAAGAACTCCTCGAGTTAAATCTCATTGAGCTTCCGGAGATGAAGCGACCAAATTAAGTTGGGAAAATTGATGACCCAAATTACTGCAAATATCATCGACTTGTGAGCCACTCTCTGAAGAAGTGCTTTGTCTTCAAGGACAAAGTTATGGACTTGGCTTGTGAAAAAAAGATCGTGCTTGAAGATGAGAAAGCAAGATCAAACCAAGTCTCTATCACATTTGGCTCATTCAGTCTAGACGAATTATGTAGTTTTAAAGAAAGTAAAGATGAAGAATTACTGGAGAACTACAAAGTTGAAGACGGTCAACCTGAGGACGATGAAGGTTGGATGTTGGTGACTCGTTGTAGGCACCATAAAAGGAGACCACTAAAAGTATCAATGGAATAACCAACAAGGAAAATAATGGTGAAAAGGCCTAGGGGACGAAATCCAGTTAAGCATGAAAAGAAAGTGAAAGTGGAGGTGCATCACCCTCAAAAGCCACGACACCTGGTGACCTTGGAGGAGTTTTTACCAAGTTGGTTTTGCACGAAGATTTCACATGGGAGTATTGATGCCTCTTGTTCCATACTGACAAAGGGAAAGAAAAGAGTGATGACCTGCCATTGGCACCATCTTCGAAAAAGCTTATCGAGTCCACTCCTCAAGAAGTTAATGCTTGTGAGGAAAAAGTCACGTTCACAAATGACGATCTTCTACTAGGTGACACTCCTCATAACCGCCCGTTGTACCTGGTTGGATATATGCGTGATGAAAGGGTAAATCAATTTTTTGTTGATGGGGGATCCTCAGTGAACATTTTGCCAATTTGCACTGTGAAAGAACTTGGTATTCCCATGAACGAACTCTTAGAAAGTTGTGTGATGATCCAAGGATTCAACCAAGGGAGGCAAATATCCATAGGCGCGATCAGGCTGGGAATCACTATTGAAGATATGAAATCAAGTGCATGGCTGCATGTGATCGATGCAAAGACTTCATACAATGTTTTGCTTGGAAGGCCTTGGATACATGAGAATAAAGTAGTTCCATCTACCTACCATCAACATTTAAAATACTACGAGGGTGAAGAATGACGAGCCCATAACCAAAAGAGCTGAGGTGACTATTGGTAAAGCCAAAGCCGTTACTAAGGAGGTACAACCCAACGTGGATAAATCTCATAGAGGGGATATTGGATCTTATGACAAGAAAGTAAGTCCTAAGCTCAAATATGTCCCTACAAGAAAGAAGAGGATGGAGAATCATCTAATCTCCAAACCAACACGCTAAAGGAGTTAACTCTTCCGGTAAAATGAATTGAGGCAGTAAAGTTGTCCTCGAAGTCACTTCCAGGGTTTGTATCCCAAAGTCGTTTGCAGAATGTGGCACTCCCTACAAAGCGAACAGATGAAGGTTTTGATCCTAACGCTTACAAGCTATTTCTGAAATCTGGATACAATCCCGATGAGCCGTCAAACTTAAGGAATCTCCCATCAGAAGCTGCAATGAGGAAACCACGTGAAGGTTTGGGATACAAGAAACCGTCACCAATGCACATCTCAATAAAGAGGGCGAGTAGCAATTATATCACTGTAGAAGACGAATATGACGCTTCTAACAGGTGTTCCATCTTTGAAAAACTTGGAAAATCAACTGTGAAAACTTTCGTATTTGAGAGATTGGGTCCATTAAAGAACAAGAATAAGTTCCAGAGAAATTATCGAAATACAAGAACACCCGCTTCGCCCAAAATTCAGAAGATCTCTAAAGATTTCCAAAGTTTGGTTTCTTCTACAATGAGGCGACAAACAAAAGTCATGGTTTCTTGTGATGAAGTACTGAAAGTGACGATGTTGGTTGATTTCCTAATGCACACGCAAGTGTACGTGGTCGACAAGTAATATAGGATTTTA